>PVKW010051674.1:0-12915 GCA_004027895.1 Orientallactaga bullata
CTTCCCCCTCTTCCTCCTCCCCTTTGTCCCTCTCCTCCTTTCTTCTTCTCTTCCTCTTTCCCATCCTCCCTCCCTCCCTTCCTTTTGATGTGAACTTTGATTCAGAGAACAGAGACCAAGACTTTGAGAGAAACGAATCTATTCTAACCACAAAAGTTACTATTTTAAAAAATATTTATTTATGGGCTGGAGAGATGGCTTAGTGGTTAAGGCACCTGCCTGCTAAGCCTAAGAATGCCTGTTCGATTCTCCAGGTCCCACGTTTAGCCAGATGCAAGGGACACAAGGGCGCAATGCTACACTTGACCACAAGGGGGCACACGTGTCTGGAATTCGTTCACAGAGGCTGAAAGTCCACTGGTGCACCCATTCTCTCTCTCTCTGCCTCTTCCTCTCTCTCTCTCTCTCCCTCTTCCTCTCTCAAAAAAAATTTATTGGTTGAAGAGAAAAAATGAGAATATGAATGGGCACACCAGGGCCTCTAGTCTCTGTGAATGAACTCCAGGTGCATGTGCCACTGTGTGCATCTGGCTTCATGTGAGCACTGGACAATCGAGCCTGGGTCATCAGGCTTTGAAAGCAAATGCCGATAACTACTGAGTCATCTCTCCAGCCCCCACAAAGCTTATTTTTTTTTAAACAATATTCCCACATTTAGCCATGCACTGAATGGCTATGCAGCAGAGCACATTGATAAGCTAAGTATGGAGAGAGCACCAGGCTTATCTATGTACTTTTATGAATGTGTGTGTGTGTGATGTATGCATGTGTATTTGTGTGGGGCAGCCTTAACCACCAAGCCATCTCTCCAGCCCCTCATTATCCTCTTTTATCCCCTCCCACTCGTACTGAATCCCTTCCTCCCAACTAGACCCCTTCCTATTTTCAGATCATTTTTTTGTTGTTAACACTTTGAATTTGGTTAGGGTTGTTAGCTTGAACATGTATACGGGGTTATCTTCCTGAACATGGATAAAATCTCAATGGCTACACCACTGAAGGAAATGACCTCCCGTCCCAGAGTAACCACTTGAATCACTATAGTTCTAATGGAGGGACAGAGTTCCAGGAGCGCCTTTCTTTTCCATAATGGAAGACTGAGCAGCCGCATGTCAGGCAGCTCTTGTGCAGGTGACCACAGCTACTGTGAATTTCAGAGTACAAAGGCCATGTCGTGTTCAGAAAGACGGCGTTCCTCAGCTGTCTTCTGACACACATGTTCTGTGCACATACCCAATTCCACAGTGTCCCTGACCTTGAAGAGGGTGATACAAATGTCCTATGTAGGGCTGGGCACTCACCGTCACTTATTTGCAGCATTTCCACCAGTTAAGAGTCTCTGTATTACCCACTGCCCACTGCAAAAAGTAGCTTCTCTAGCCAAGGCCGTGCACAGCACTAATCTATGGGTTAAAAACATAAATATTTAGAAGGTAGTTTGATGACCATTTAGCAAAACAGCCCACTTAGCAGTAGATTCTCTCTTCTACCCACAGCCTATAACCTTCCTTAGTCACGGGTTTGTGATCAGGTTTACAATACCACAAATGAAGTCCCCCTGTTGAACGGACCTCAAATCTGATCAGAACGTGACTGGCTATCCCAAATCTAACCACTATTGCACCAATGGGCACATCTTGCCTGGCATATCAGCTGTGTCGTGTGCAGAGTCCACAGCTGGGTAAGAACTGACAATGATTTTTCTCCTCCTGCCCAGCACCTTTCAATTTTTCTCCCAATTCACACCATTTTGTCACGATTACATACCTTCTCCGACGACTCTGTATGTTATAATTAGAAAAGGTAAACATTATAAGCAACTTCAGCAACGTCGAAATACAGAATTTAAAGAGGGAGGGAGGGAGGGATTGCCCCCTTTTGATATATTCCATGCAATTGCTGTATTTTCCATTGACCATATTCTGAAAATTCATGAATATACCATTTATGGCAAAAAAAGCAAACCAGACTCGCCACAATCAACCAAACATTCCAATTTGAGTCATTCTGGGAAAAGTTTCAACTTAGAAATTTTCTACTGGTTTGGTCACACTCACTGGAAAAGACCAGATACAGAATGAAATGGCTACAAAGGCAGTCAGTCTTTTGTAGCACCCTTTCCCAGTTATACCAGCATATGGAAAATGGTACAGGTCAAATGTTCTCTAAAAATATGCTAAAAAAAAATGAAGACGGGGCTGGAGAGGTGGCTCAGCGGTTAAAGGAACTTGCTTGCAAAGCCTAATGATCTGCATTCAATTTCCCACACACATGTAAAGTCAGATGCACAAAGTGAGGCATGCATCTGGAGTTCATGTGCATTGGCAGGAAGTCTGAGTGTGCCTATAACTCACTCTCTCTGTGTCTGCCTCTTTATCTCTCTCTCTCTCTCAAATAAATGAATGAAAATTTTAAAATGCATAGAATATAAAATCCATCTTACTTTTCAAACAATGGAACAAATTTGGAAGAGATAATTAGTATATAAAATAACTGAATTACGAAAACATTAGGAATTCTAACTTTCTCACTTGCAGTTAACAGACTGCTATATTTAAAATTTAAAAATTTTAAACCTAATTAAAAACTGAGTTGGAGTTTAATAACCTTTTATATCATACCTACATTCTCATGCACTCAAATGTTCAAACACTTGTTCATCTCACTACAGTTGTCTTTTTAAGTGATAAAACATAAATGTCTCAAAACATTCTATATTAAAACTTACACCAAAGTTTTCTTATTCATTAAAAAAATCTGCCAAGTATGCTTGCCTGAGAAGCCTAACAACTGGAATTTGATTCCCCAATACCCAGATAAAGCCAGATGCACATGGTGGCGCATGCATCTGGAGTTTGTTTGCAATGGCTAGAGGCCCTGGCATGCCCATTCTCTCTCTCTCTCTCTCTTTCCCTATCTCTCTTTCTCTCTGTTCCTCCCTCCCTCTTTCTCTGTCTCTCTAGAAAAGTAAAATATTTTTTAAAATTAAAATATTTAATTAAAAAATATGGGAGGAAGGGATTCAGTACAAGTGGGAGGGGATAATGAGGGGCTGGAGAGATGGCTTAGTGGATAAGGTGCCTGCCTGCTAAGCCTAAGAACACCAGTTCCAATCTCCAGGTCCCACGTTTAGCCAGATGCAAAGTGACACAAGGGCGCAATGCCACACTTGACCACAAGGGGGCGCACGCGTCTGGAGTTCGTTCACAGCAGCTGAGAGGCTGCTAGTGTGCCCATCTCTATCTGTCTTCCTCTCCCTCTCTCTCTTTCTCTCTCTGTGTCTCACTCCAAAAATAAAAAGAAGAGGACAATGAGGTTTACATGTATAAAATTGCCAAACAATAAACAAACTTTTATGAAAGAATCTAGCCATTAGAGTCTGGAATAGACGCCAAAGTGTTCATATTGGCCCATTTTCTCTAAAAATAGTTTTACGTGAAACCATAGCAACAGAGAGAAAATTATGTCTTGAACACATCTGAACTTTTCAAATTGAACCCTTTTACTTGAAAATGAGAATTCAAAACCCTTACCGCCTCCTTCCCGGGAACAGGAGTGGTGATTTTCCTTTCCCCTAACATCTGAATGCTTTGCACTAGGCACGTGTCGTTTAGACCTGGCACCCTTAAAAAGTATTACCCGGGCTGGAGAGATGGCTTAGCGGTTAAGGCGCCTGCCTGCTAAGCCTAAGAACCCGGTTCCAATCTCTAGGTCCCACGTTTAGTCAGATGCAAAGTGATGCAAGGGCGCAATGCCGCACTTGACCACAAGGGGGCGCACACATCTGGATTTCATTCACAGCAGCTGAGAGACTGCTGGCACGCACATTCTCTGTCTCCTTCTCCCTCTCTGTCTCTCTCTGTGTCTCTCTCCAAAAATAAATAAAATAATTAAAAAAAAAAGTATAACCCATCCTCATCCTTCTGTGTTCCTCATTTTAAATATTACCCCAGTGTGCTCTGTATTGTAACTTCGCTGATGCCCTAAATTTCTAACAAAAGAACAAACCTGAGATCTATAATTGTACAATTGTAGTATTATTTTTTTTCCCTTCTGAGTAGCATACCTTTGAAAACTTTCACAAACTGCTTCAAGAGTTTTCTACGATGACGGTAATTTTTAACATTTATTTATTTATCTATTTATATGAGAGATAGAGAGAGAGAGAGAGAGAAAGTGAGAGAAAGAATGGGTGCGCCAGGGCCTCTGGCCACTGCAAATGAACTCCAGACACATGTACTATCTTGTGCATCTGGCTTATGTAGGTTCTAGGGAATCAAACCTGGGTCCTCAGGCTTTGCAGGCATGCACCTTAACTGCTAAGCCATCTCTCCAGCACCTGCGCTGATGTTATTTTATTTTATTTTTATTTTATTTTATTTTTTTACAAATGAAATGACCCTGTTTCTCTTATCCGAATAAAAATAAGTCATGATGTGGAAATTCTCACCTTCCCTCAGCACAAGTCAGGGAACTCTCTAGATCTGTATCTGTCGTTGTCACACCTTTCCTCCATTCCCTGCCTAAGAGGGCTTCTGTTCATCTTATGCCAATCCATGCTTTGGGGTTTTGTGTGCTGTATGCCAACCAGGCACCCTCCTTCACCTTTTTAAAAAATTGATTTATTTTATTTATGAGAGAGAAAGAAAGAGAGAAAATGAGGCAGATAGAGAATGGGTACATCAGGGCCTCTAGCCACTGCAAACGGAC
This sequence comes from Orientallactaga bullata, assembly GCA_004027895.1. Taxonomy (NCBI): domain Eukaryota; kingdom Metazoa; phylum Chordata; class Mammalia; order Rodentia; family Dipodidae; genus Orientallactaga; species Orientallactaga bullata. The sequence continues at coordinate 4,711 of PVKW010051674.1, forward strand.
TCCAGACGCATGTGCCAGCCTTGTGCATCTGGCTTACGTGGGGACTGGGGAATCGAACCTGGGTCCTTAGACTTCATAGGCATGCACCTTAACTGCTAAACCATCTCTCTAGTCCTCCTTCCCTTTTTATCTTAAATAAATTATAAATTATTCTATTAAGACTCAGCCTCAAGACCCCCCAGGAAAGAGTGCATAACTTTCAACACCCACCCTTTCCTTGCGCCTCATGTCAGCGAGTGACTCTTCTGCCAAACTGATTGCCTGTCACACACGAGTCATTCGTGGTCTCTCTCTCTCCTCTGCTTGACTTCCACCCATTCCCAAGTCTTACTGATATCACCTCTTAATGTGCACTCATTACTTATCCCTCCAGCACCCTCATCAATGACAGCATTACCTGTCACCAGGCCTCCTATTTCATGCTTTTTAAGAATTTATTTGAGCTGGGTGTGGTGGCACAGGCCTTTAATCCCAGCACCCAGGAGGCAGAGGTAGGAGGATCACCATGAGTTCAAGGCTGCCCTGAGACTACATAGTGAATTCCAGGTCAGCCTGGGCTAGAGTGAGACCCTACCTCTAGAAAAAAACAAAAACAAAAAAAGAATTTATTAGAGAGGGAGAGAAAGAGACAGGGAGAAAATGGGTGCGCCAGGGCCTTCAGCTGCTTCAAACGAACTCCAAACCCATGTGTCTTCTTGTGTGCATATGTGACATTGTGTGCTTGGGTCACTGTGTGTCTGGCTTACATGGGACCTGGAGATTCGAACATGAGTTCTTAGGCTTCGCAGGCAGGCACCTTAACCACTAAGCCATCTCTCTAGCCCCTAATTCATGCTTTTGATGCACAGGTGAATTTATCTTTTCCGAGTCTATAAATGACTTGTCACTCGAATGCTGAAAGCTCTTCGTTTGTTTCTGTAACCCACAAGAAGACCAAACTGCACCTGTGCACAATGAGACCTGCCTCGTCCTTTCCTGAACATATCCGCAGCCTTAACTCACTCAGCCAGCTCTGTGTTCTCTGTCACACCAGCTCTCCATCCCCAGGGAAAGAAAGAGTCCTTGTGTCCTCCTTGTTGTGGGGGACTCTGCATTTCTGAACGCTGGCTTTTGTGTAGATAGTAAGTTGGTGGCATACTTCTGACTTCAAGGGTTGTATTTCAATAATAGCTCTGGGAGAGGAAAACAGGGAGTTCTCTAAAATGACTCCAGGAAGGCTAGAACACCTTGGCTGTGGTCTAGGGTGTATCTATCCTGTACATTAGAGAGGCCCAGTGAATAACAGCTAGCTTTTGGACAAGGGTGAACTCGTGTCGGACACTATTGCTGGTGTTCTGGGTTGCGACAGTGGTTAACAGGGACCTCCATCGGTGAGGCAGAACGACCAGAATTGACTATCATTTATGGGCAGTCTCGAAAAAGTATAGCGTCAGGAGAGGGCTGGTTTGTGTACTGATCCAGTGATCCAAGGATGAGAATCCTTTTGCTTATTCAAGAGCAATCTAACCTTGTTTTACTTCCCAAGTTCGAGAACCAGATCCTTGCTCCTAACAGTATTCCTTTGGTATTATAAAACTATTTTTGTTTACTGCTTTGGTTAACAGTAAACCTAATCTTTCAGGTATAAATATGATGACCAGGTGTTTCAGTTTTGCTTTTATTTGAATGAAGAAGCAACATGAAAGGTTAGGACTTTGGCCACGTTGCTTGGGTTTCAAAGCCAAGAAGAAACAGCCCCATGTCTAATTTCGGTGCTGCCTCTCCTGGGACCGGTATAATATTTATCACTCTCTTGGTCACAGTGTGTACTATTAACATATTAGTGAAGTGTGATTTAGTGGGAAAAATCACTAGCAGATGTCACTGAGGCGTCAATTTTCAGCTGCTTTTCACAGCGCAGCCCTCTCTGGAGCAGTGAAGTTGACCTATTTTTAATCGTGTTTGGGATGAAGCCCAGAACAGGGCTGTACAGTATGCAACCTTCTCCTGGGTGTTGTTCATCCTTCGTCATCATTCCAGAGCTTCTGATATTACCTGACTCAGAAGACTCACATTTTCATTTCCTTCTGCTGCATCCGGTAGACTGATGCTGGGTCCTGTATGATTATGTGTCTTGGAGTGCACTTGGGGTGTGCAGTGTCTGAGTCCTGGTAATGTTCACTTTTTCCACCCTCACATCGCAGGAAAGGTGCGTGCCAGTCAGGGGCAGACACAGTGTCTGAGGGATCTATGGGCAGTTCTTGGTCCATGTGATCCTGAAGTAGCGAACTGAAGATCTGATTTAATTTGAGCATGCATACGTGTATAACCAAAGCCAGTGGATAGGTGGGATCCCCACCCCTCCACCATAGATTCTTCAGTCACTTGGCTTCTTGCCTAGCTTGAGAATGTGAAGATGGAAGTGGCACAGGGAAGAGCAAAGGGGAGTTGTAACTTTGCCTGCAGCCTGGGGCACTAGGCCAGGGTACATGTCCACGTCCACGATAGCCACCCGAAAAGCTTTCAGTCCATTGCAGCCAGTATTGTATTCCTCTCTTCTGCCTGGGATTGCCAGCTGGCATAACCCCTTTCATTATTTATTTGACACCCACTATTTAAAAAAATTTATGTTTTTTATTATTATTATTAACGAAATGTTTCGTACGGACACCTCATGTGTTGGTAGCCTCTTTTCCCTCGTCCCTGCCCCCATTCCGTTGAGGACACTCCTCAGTGGGGTTACAGGTATTCCCCATGGGGTTGTGGGTTATGCATTGTGGGAGCAGCAGTCAGTTATTTTTTGGGGGGAAGGGAACACCTCTGGGCATGATGTCTCAACCTGTGGCTTTAACAATCTTTCTGCTCCCTCTTTTTGCAAAATTCCCTGAGCCATGGTGGGTGAGTTTTAAGTCTACTTCAGTGATGAGCTCTTAGGAGCCTCTGGATCTCTGCTTTGGTGGGTGTTGAGTGTCCTCAGGGTCTGTCTGCTTCACCCTGGTGCTGATTATCAGGTTCACCATGGAAGCAGCACTCTTGCTCGTCTCCCCAATTCCTCTGTGGATTCAGCTGGGGCTTGGCTGACGACGTGCAAGGGGTCGTTTATTCCCTCAGGTCTCGCTCCTTTTTGAAAAAGAACAGATTCTCCAATGGAGAGTGAAGTCAGTATAGTTTAAATGGGATAAGCATTATTAATTTAGGGAGAATTTGATGTATGTAACCTCGCTTTTAGCCAAGGACTCATGAGAGCTTGACACTGGAGAACATAATCTTTGTCTCCATAGGATTCTGATCTGGTTTCCAATTCCAGATATGGGTTCCTTTACACTGAGCGGATCTCTTAGCCAATCAGAAAGCTATTGGTTACCCACCGAGGCTGTGTGCCAATATTGCCCTGGTGTGTACATCATTTCAGGGTGTTTGCTTCTGAGTAGCGTAGACCTCTCGTTGCTCAGACCATTGTTGGCCATTATCCCCCAGTAGCTCATGTAGAGCTTTCCAGCACCAGACAGGATAACTGTCTGGGGACTGGCTCTCTTCTGAATTCCAGCCAGGTCTCTCCGAGCTCTGTGTCAGCAGCATATGGTGTCTTCAGCAATAGCATCTTAGCTTTTGCCTCAGGCAGGTAATCAAGTGCTTTGACAGAAGCCTGTCTTGTTTTGGGGACCTGGTAGGTTTCTCCAATCAACAGCTCAATGTGGGACGCCCACTAGTTAATATTTTAGAGTTGGATAATTCAGGGCCCTTCACCCATGTATAACAAAACAGTATGCACAGTATATTAATCACTTCAGAAACAACCTTAATTAGTGACACAAAACAAGGATTTTTTTGGCATTTTAAAAATTAAAATTAAAGTAAAATTTTGGCATGTTTAAAAGTCAAACCAATATGAAGAGTTTTTATTTCTTCCTGTACAAACTTTGGAGGCATGGAGCTACTTATAATATTGGCTTTCTTTTGCTTTTGTTTTTGCTTTTAGACAGCACGAAAATGTTTCTGATCATTTCCCCCCTCCATCAGTTTTCTAATATTCATTTCTTTCATTCATACATAACAATCTTATCTGACGTCCATTTAGTTGGCCACCACAAAATACAGGCTGAATCCCTTTAAGCATTTCATTTCTACCAATGTGAGCTTTCGGAAAAAGAAAAAGACACGATGAAAAAGCTAAATGCTTTATGGGAATGCTGTCTTGGCACGGACTTCATTACCAGCACAAACAAAACGGTGTTGCTGTCTGTCAGCAGAGCTGCCAATACGTTACCTTGTCACCAGCCTGACCTCTGAGTATTTCATGGGTGCCTAAAAAACGGATGCCACTGAATTGGCTGTGTACAAAGTCGAGAGGACTGTGTGTGTGTGTGTGTGTGTGTGTGTGTGTTAGGATGGAAGATGGCCAGGCAATTAGGCCACACACAAACCGGTAACCATCTCTGCTATTTCTGTTGTAATGAAACTTTTTAAAAAATTTTACTTATTTATTTGAGAGAGAGAGAGAAAGAGAGAGAGAGAGAGAGAGAGAGGAAGAGGCACAGAGAAAGAGAGAATGGGCGTGCCGGGGCCTCCAGCCACTGCAAACGAACTCCAGACACATATGTCACCTTGTGCATCTGGCTTACGTGGGTCCTGGGGAATCGAACTGGGGTCCTTTGGCTTCACAGGCAACCTTAACCGCTAAGCCATTTCCCCAGCCCAGGAAACTTTTAATAACCTTTCAGCTGACAGGAATGCCTCTCCTCTCACTGAAGACTTAAACGATTGGAGTTGTGGCTGTTCTGTTAGGACACTTATCTAACATACAGGCGTGACAGAAGAGTTTTAAAATCTGTGTCGGTGATGGTCCTGGCTTCTTAAGTGAGCCACACCCAGTGATGGGGAGAGGCTAACTCTTGTAACGTGACGTGCTTTGTGTAGTGGCAGCCAGTATGGAATATGTCCCTTTTGTTTAACTGTTTATTCAGAAATTTATCTTTGGAACAGCTCAGCCAGCATCTTTGTGCACAACAGGAACTCAGGAAATTGTTAGTGATTTGAAGGGATCAGAGCACAACAGACAGGTAATTCATTCTGTAAGACCTAGGGCCCTGCACAGGTCCAGGCCCAGGCCCTGGCCTCTGGCTGATTGCCCAGGCAACCTGAGCTTCTGGGTGCCGAGCATGGAATATAGCAAGGCCCTGGCCCCGGGGCTGGTAGAGCATTTTGTGGATAAGAAGATGTTAATGTACATTTTAATAAACACAAAAACACTCTTTCTTGATTGCTTAACATATTTTGCAGGTATAGACATGGCAATATCTCGTGATTTCTTGATCAGTATATAGTTTGTGGCTTATAGTGTCTTTGCAGTCACCAAAATGCTTTACTAAGTGTGAGCTTTGGCAGCTCCACTAAAAAACAAAATCAACCCTGGCGATCAATGGGGTGACAGATGTCTCAGCCAGTTGTCCACACCCATTTATTAATGCTATTCTCACTTTTTTTTTATTGACAACTTCTATACTTACATACAAAAAAAAAAAAAACATGATATTTCCCTCCTCTCCCCCATTCCCCTTTGGAACTCCAATCTCCATCGTATCCCCTCCCTCTCTCCATTAGTCTGTCTTTTAATTTGATGTCATCATCTTTTTCTTCTATTATGAGGGTCTTGCAAAGGTATTGCTAGGCACTGCAAGGTCATGGATATCAAGGCCAATTTCTGTCTGGACAGTTGCCAAAGGAAGGGTACGACTCTTTACAATACTCTCACTTTTGGTTAGAGAAGCTTCTCTTTTCAGATGGTGGCAACCTTGGGATGACTCAGAAGGCACCATGGTGCTGAGAAGAAGGGACAGAGGAGTGCTCAGCACTGAAACATCTCAAACCTATCTTCCAAGGCTCAGGGTCCATTGCGGAAGAGGGGGCAGAAAGAATGTAATAGCCAAAGGAAGAGTAGGACTCCTTACAACGTGCTCCTCCAGACACAAAATGGCCTGGATATCCATGACCTCACAGTGCCTGACACTACCTATATAAGACCATCATAATAGGAGGAAAAGATGATGACATCAAACTGAAAAGAGAGACTGATTGAGAGGAGGAGGGGATGGTGGAGAGTGAAGTTTCAAAGGGGAAAGTAGGGGGAGGGAGGGAAGTACCATGGGATATTGTCTACAATTGAAGTTGTCAATAAAACAAATAAAATAAAAAGTAAATTAAAAACAAACAAACAAACAAAAACAAAATCAGGCCTATCTAGTGTCTACCACAGAGGGGAAGAAAACCTCTCTCACCTACTGTTGAGCATTGCTTTTCTTGAGAGATGGCTTCAGTTCTGGCCTGAAAGAGGCATGAGGAAAGACTGTAAGAGGATACAATGACAAGTGCCTCACTTTATTTTTCTCCTCGGTGACCAAGTTTTCTCTCCCACACTGAGGACGCTGTCAGTAACTTTTTTTTAAAGTCAAAGGACTCCTTGTGTAGGGTCTCAACGCGTCTAGTGTTATTGGTGCCTAAAGCAATTTAAGAAGGCACTAAATGAATGATTCTAACCATCTTCTATTTATGTATCCGACGTAGAACGAACGACAGGGTTGTCATGGAAAAAACACTCCTAATCAAAGGTCCTTGTGTTTAAAATCAGATTCCTCTACCCAGCTGACCTCAAAATCCTCATGTGTAAAATAAAATATCTTGTAGCCTCTTGTTTAAAGGATCCAGGCCACGTTTACAGAGGGTTCAAAAGAGGTTGAAGGAAGGAGATGGGATGGAAATGCAGAGTCTGATACACTCACCTCAAAAGTTACTATTTGGGGCTGGAGAGATGGTGCTTGCCTGCAAAGCCAAAGGATCCTGGTTTGATTCCCCAGGACCCATGTAAACCCAGATGCACAAGGTGGTGCAAATGTCTGGAGTTTGTGTGCAGTGACTAGGGCCTCTGGTACGCCCATTCTCTCTCTCTCTCTGTGTCTCTCAAATAAAAAATAAATAAATAACTTTTTAAAAAGTTAATCTATGATCCCAAAGGAATTAAGAAAGATGAGCGAGGAGTATTTTCAAATGATTAGACTTGACAATAGGCATTCCGTAGACTATAACTGCAGCTGTGCACGTATGCGTACGTCTTTTTCTCCTTTAAATAATTTCTAAAGAGAACAAAACAAAGTGAATTCTGTACTCATAGAAAAGTAGCTTTTAGAAACTGTTCTTTTTTAAGGACTATTATGACATTTACTTAAAAGGTTTAATATTTACCAGTCAGTGCTGCTATTTGGTACCAAAGCAGCCTTACTAATTATCTGAGGAAGCCAAATGTGATCTAGCCTTCCTTGGCAAAGGGATATTGACTTTCATTAAGACGGAATTGCAATACAGACCTTTAAGCCTTTGACTGAATCTCATTAATTGGCATTTGATTTAGGAGAGTGGTTATTAATTATACAGAAGATGGTGAGTGAAGAGAAAGGATCACTCATGGGCAAAAACACTAAAACCTGACTGTGTCCGCGGGCATTACACACTTCATCTGGCAGCCCTTAATTTGCCTAAGTGTTTGGAATCAGCTACTGTAAGGGTTTTTAAAGGGCACATCCAGAAACAACATTAATGTCTAGATTTTTTTTTTCATTTAATTTAATTTAATGTAAGTCATTTTTATTAGGTTTGCATGGGTTCCTGGTTTAAGTAGCAAGAAAGGGGCACACATGGTGTAACATGAATAAATTCTGAGAAATTTCAGATCAATCTTTGGAGCTAAGTACCCGTTTAAACTGGTCTTTTAAAATCCATTGTAGGCCAAAATAAAATGTTTCCTTAATCTAATGGTACAATTAAAAGCTGTCCTCATAACTGATTTTAAGGTGAGAGCAAGCTGAGTGTCTTGTTGAATATATACTATCTGGAAATCTGCATTCTGCTTTCAGTTCTATTAGAGTGACATACGAATAAGTCCTGCATAAGCACAGATAAAATGAACTAGCTACGAATCCTGTTGATTGCTTGGCTTCCAGTTTTTTTTTTTTTTCCTGCATAATGAGTGCTTTTGAAATTTGGCCAGTGTGTTTTCAAATTTGGCATCTTTAATTTAATTGACATGTAATGACAGCGATATGAAGTCATGGAGTACAACATGACATTTCAATAGAGGGTGCAGGGACCACATTTGTTTCATTAGGATATTAATCATCTCAAATATTTATCATCCTTTTCTGTTGGAAGCATTAAAATATTGTCCACTAGCTATTC
>PVKW010051675.1:0-12899 GCA_004027895.1 Orientallactaga bullata
AGGGACTGGATCGAGAGAAGTTTAAAAGAGACAGGAACAGGGACTGGATCGAGAGCAGTTTAAAAGAGACAGGACCAGGGACTGGATCGAGAGCAGTTTAAAAGAGACAGGACCAGGGACTGGATCGAGAGCAGGTTAAAAGAGACAGGACCAGGGACTGCATAGAGACCAGGTTAAAAGAGACAGGACCAGGGACTGGATCGAGAGCAGTTTAAAAGAGGCAGGACCAGGGACTGGATCGAGACCAGGTTAAAAGAGACAGGACCAGGGACTGCATAGAGACCAGGTTAAAAGAGACAGGGACTGGCTCGAGAGCAGTTTAAAAGACAGGACCAGGGTCTGGATATACTGTGGCTGGAGTAACACTAGCTGTGAAGATTGCGGCAAAAGTCCAAAGCTGATATTGTCCAGGAGTGTCCCAGAGTGTCTAGCCAGAAGAACTTGTAACAGGGAACAACCCTGCTACTGTCCACGTAACCAAAGAACTCAGAATGTGAAATGCGCTGAATCTAGTACAGTCATATTTTCAGGCAAGAACTGTGAGATACTGTTGGGAGTGGCGAGACCCCAAGATCTGGCTGTTGAAGGGAACAGTCTGGAGTAGTGAAATGCATGTCTTTCTTACCCACTCAGGAGGGTTCCTACACAGTGTAGAGTGTGCATCTGCAGTTCATTTACAGTGGCAAGAGACCCTGGTGTGTGCTCTTGCGCTCTCTCCTTGCAAAGAAATAAAATATGTTTTAAATTTTTGAAATTTAATGGGCATTCAATAATCATAAAGATATTAAACAATATGATATATAATGAGCAACCATATTGTTTTACTTAGATATTTGAAATACTAAGCAATATATCATGATCAGAAAAACTGAAAATGAGAAGTCACTAAGTGTTAAGTTGAAAGAAAAATATTTGGATCCTCTTATAAAAGGGGTAACAAGGAAAGGAGCTAGCTTGACTCAGCAGAATCAAGCAGACACATCTTAGAGGGGATGACAGGTGAGTTAATCCTTTTCCATGTCTCTTGAGAGCCCATGAGCTCCATTGGAAAACTGACAATATGTGGACTCTATGAATTTAGAATCCTTTTTGTTGATTGAGTTATATGCTCATGGAATTTGATTTATTAATTGATCAATTAGTAGTATTGGGGACTGAATCAAGGGCCTCATTTATACTTGGTAAGTACTCTACTACTGAGGTCCATCCTTGGAGCTTTTATTCTTCCCTTTTTAAAATTCATTTTTAAATTCACTTACAAGATAACAGATTTCCTTATTGTATTTTTGTACATACTGCTTTTGTTGCTTTTCTTCTCCACCTCCTCTCCCTGTCCCCTTCCCCTTTTGCTACCAGTATTGCCTTTACACTGTTTTAAAAAATTTTTTCTGAAGTTTTATTTTTATCTATTTACTTGACAGAGATAGAAAAAGAGACAAACAGACATAGAGAGTGAGAATGGACATGCCAGGGTCTCTAGCCACTGCAAAGGAACTCCAGGAACCTGTGTGCCACCTTGTGCATCTGGCTTACATGGATACTGGGGAATTGAACCTGGGTCCTTAGGCTTTGCAAGCAAGCACCTTAACTCCTAAGCCATCTCTCCAGCCCTATTTTTTAAAAAAATTTTTATTAGCGAGAAGGGGAAAGAAAGAATGGGTGTACCAGGGTCTCTGGACACAGCAAATGAACTCCAGACACATGTACCACCTTGTGCTTCTGGCTTATGTGGGTCCTGGGGAATTGAACCTAGTCCCCTGGCTCTGCAGGCAAGCATCTTAACCACTAACTAAGTCATCTCTCTAGCCCTTCTTTACACTTTGAAACCTCATGTGCTGAACAGTAGTAAGCAATGAAAGAGCAATAGTTCATTGAAGAAATCAAGGGAGAAATTAAAAAATTCCAAGATTAAAAATGTTCACACATCAGAACCAGTAGGATACAACTAAGGAAGTTCTAAGACAAAAGTTCATAGCTATAAGTGCTAACACTAAAAAATCAACAAGAAGGCTGGAAGGATGGCTCAGCAGTTAAGGCACTTGCCTGCAGAGCCTAAAGCCAGATGAACAATGGCACATGCATCTGGAGTTTGTTTGCAGTGGCTGGAGGCCCTGGTGTACCCATTCATATTGTCTCTTCTATCTCTTTCTACTTGAAAATAGATAAATAAAATATTTATTTTATTATTTTTTAAAATTTTTTAGAGAAAGCAAGTGAGAGAGACAAGAGGGGATTGGTGTGCCAGGGCCTCAGCCACTGAAATCAAACTCCAGATGCTTGTACCACCTAGTGGGCACGTGCGACCTTGTGCATCTGACTAACATGGGATCTGGAGAGTAGAACATGGGTCCTTAGACTTCGCAGGCAAGCACCTTAACCACAAAGTCATCTCTCCAGCCCAAATAAAATATTTAAAAAGAAATCAACAAGATATCAAATAAGTCATGTAAAAATGTACCTTACGGGCTGGAGAGATGGCTTAGTGGTTAAGGTGCCTGCCTGCTAAGCCTAAGAACGCTGGTTCCAATCTCCAGGTCCCACGTTTAGCCAGATGCAAAGTGACGCAAGGGCGCAATGCCACACTTGCCCACAAGGGGGCGCACACATCTGGATTTCGTTCACAGCAGCTGAGAGACTGCTGGCGCGCCCATCTCTATCTGTCTCCCTCTCCCTCTCTGTCTGTCTGTCTCTCTCTCTCTCTCTGTCTCTCTCCAAAAAAATAAATAAAATAATAAAAAAATTTAAAAAAGTGTACCTTAAAGTCTATGAAAAACAAGAACAAACCAAACCCCAACACCATATATTGCAAAAAATAATAGAAATTAGGGCAGAAATTAATTAAATGAAGACCAAAAGACAAATATATAGAACCAATCAAAGAATTGGTTCTCTGGCAAAGTAAACAAGATTGACAAATCCTTAGCCACACCAAACAAAAGGTTGAGAAGACCTCAACAGACTTCAATACAATATAGAGTGCTATTTGGGAATACTTTGAAAACTCATATTCAAATAAATCTAGAAAAAATATGTAAGCATATGACCTACCAAAATTAAATGAGGAACATATGCATAACAAACAGATTCTTAACAAGTAATGAGACTGAAGCAGTAATAAAAGTTACCCAGGTCTGGAGAGATGATTCAAGGGTTAAGGTGCTTGCCTGCAAAGTCTTAACAAGCCAGTACCTATGTAAAGCCAGATGCACAAAGTGGTGAATGCTTCTGAAGTTAGTAGCTAGAGGCCTTGGTGTGCCCATTTCTTTCTCTATCTCTTTCCCTCCTCTCTGCTTGCAAATAAATATAAATATTTTTAAAAAGTTTCCTTACAGTGGGCTGGAGAGATGGCTTAGCGGTTAAAGTGCCTGCCTGCTAAGCCTAAGAATGCTGGTTCCAGTCTCCAGGCCCCACGTTTAGCCAGATGCAAAGTGACGCAAGGGCGCAACGCCGCACTTGCCCACAAGGGGCCTCATGCATCTGGAATTCATTCACAGCGGCTGAGAGGCCGCTGGCGCGCCCATTCTCTCTCTTCCTCTCTCTCTGTGTCTCTCTCCAAAAAATAATAATAATAATAATAATAATAATAAGATTCCTTACAGAGAAAATGCCAGGACTGAATTTACTACTGAATTCTACCATACCTTTATGGAAGAGCTAACACCAATACTTCTCAAAAATTTTCCACAAAATAGTAAAGAAACACTACCAAATTCATGTTAAGAAAATCATAGACCACTTTCCTTAGTGAATATGGATTGCACCTAATAAAGATCACATATACATGCAATACTCAAATTCAAGGCCACTTTTCTGATTAGCTGGTCCTTTCACTATTATTCAATGCCTTCCCACCTATTAGTGTGAATTAAGCACTCCTTATTCCCATTAAGGTATAAAATTATAGTTGACTGTAAAATCTGGGTGAGGTGGAGAAGAACAGAAGGTATTGAAAAGAGATTATAATAAGATTTCAGAGCTCAGGAGATGGCTCAGCGATTCAAGTGCTTGCTTGCAAAGTCTGGCAGGCTGGGTTTGATTTCCCAGTGCACATGTAAAGCCAGGCATACATAGTGGTACATACATCTGAAGTTTGCAGTGGCAGGAGGCCATGGCATACCCATATACACATACACTCCCTCTCAGTCTCAAGTATATACATCTATTTAAATTTCCTATTTCCATTCATGAAAATTGTTAATAGAATATCTTCAGAAGATATGACAAGGAAATTGATTGACTATGAACTCAGTTCTATTAAATTATATGCATAACTGGGGCTAGAGGGATGCCTGCAAAGCCAAAGGACCCAGGTTCAATTCCCAGAACCCATGTTAGCCAGATGCACAAGGGGGTGCGCAGACAAACTCCAGCTACATGCACCACTTTTGTGTTTGTGTGACCTTGCTGGCTTGCATCACTTTGTGTGTCTGGATTACATGGGAACTGGAAAGTCAAACTTGGGTCTTTAGACTTTGCAGGCTGTCGCCTTAACCAATAAGCCATCTCTCAAGCCCTAACATTGATTAAAAGACAACTAATATAAAATGTAGAGAACTAGGAAGGTTAACATGAATTTTAAAACAGTAGATAAAAACAGCATTCAAGTGGTTGATTGAACATGGTTTGTGTCCCATTGAATGCGTAGACTTACTGACTCTAAGCATAAAATATTCCCCTGGACAACCTCCACCTCTTGAAAATAATTCTAAATATGTCCATATCTAATAAAAATAAAAAACATAGATTTTGAAAAGTCAAATGCTGGAGGATTCACACTATATGACTTCATTTATAGCAAGTATATAAGGGAAGAGAGTGATGTCAGCAGTTCGGCTTCACGTCATTATCACTTTTGTGGACAACTATGGGACGGTAAATTACGCAGAAGAATTTATGGCAAAAAGAGTGAGACAATAGAAATATGAGGAGCTCATAATCATTTTGGTAAATTCTCTCAAAATTGTTCTTATGTTAACATCAGCTGCTCTTTTATAATTAAATAATACTTTATATATGCATATGAATATCTTTCCAAGATAAACAAGTTATAAGTCCTGAAACAGGTAAATAAAAATTATGTATTTAACTTTTACTTATTAGAATGGTAAGACAAGTGTCTGACAATTATATGCTTTATGATAAGGCAGTGTCATTGTTCAAATTCAAAATTTATACTAAGTATAAAATTTTCTATTATTCGTGGACTTTCAACACAGAAGTTGTCACTGGCATACAACCCTTATAAAATATTTACTAATGTATAAACCTGTATGTGTATTCCCTTGGCATATATGATGTGAATGTTAATTAGTACAGTGTCTGTGGAGCTGACTAGACATTGGAAATTCTGCAACACCATACAACTTAAAATTCCCGCAGATAATTAGGGGGATTGTATTTCTTAGCCACCCAAGGCAAAGGCTTTCTGATCTGGAATCATGGCTCAGAAGCTGAAATAGGCTGATATTAGGTTTCAAAGTATTCTCAAAAGATGATCTAGATTTAATTACTTGATAAAATTTTTCTTCACCTCTAATTTTAATATTAGAGGTTATATCTCTCATTCAGCATGTTTTATTCAGCTACATTCTATTTGCTTAGAGTTAATTTTTTAAAAAACCTTGGAAATTACTCTATGGTTTTAAGTACATGAAATATAGACATGAAAATATATATATATATATATATATATATATATATATATATTTATACATATATATAGAGGGAGAGATATGTATATCATTCCTGGGATAATAATATGTGAGGAAACATAATCTGAAGTGTTCCTCCACTATATTTGTTACTTTTCTTGTACCAAAATTCCTGACAAAGACAACTTGAAGAAAGCTCACAGTTTGATAGTCTTGTCCATTTGGGTGGAGAAGTCATTGATGTAGGTGTTGGAGGCAGCAGGTCCCATATCATTACACTCAAGGCACAGAGAGTTGGCTAGAAAGATGGCTTAGCAGTTAAGGCACTTGCCTTCAAAGCCAAACGATCAGGTTCAGTTTCCCAGTACCTACATAAAGCCAAATGCACAAGGTGGTGCATGCATCCGGAGTTTGCAGCAGCTAGAGGCCCTGGTGTGCCCATTCTCTCTCTCTCTCTCTCTCTCTCTGTCTCTCAAATAAGATAAAATAAAAAATAAAATGCAGAGAACGATTTGTTGGAGCTCAAATATGGTCCCTTATTTTTCCAGTCAGAATCTTCAGCAAATGGCATAGTACGACCTACAATAAAAGTGGGTCTTCCCATTTCAATAAACCCAATTACAAGCTCCTTTCAGACAGACATGCCCAGAGGTTCATCTTCTAGGGTAATCGATATCCTCTCAGAGTTGAAAATGTTAACCATCAAAATCATCTTCCAAGAATCCTTTTTGTTTAAAATTTCTGATACCACATCTATCTCAGTTTTGTGAGGCTGTAATGATGGATATCAGGAAGAGATTTAAAAAAAAAAAAAAGACCTAGAAATGTGAATGATTTTTTTCCCTGAGGTTGAAGCAACATTTTTCATTGTGAGTGTCTGACAAGTGGAGCAGACAAGAACGTCGCGTACAAGATCTCAGATTAATGCAAAGTCAGTAGTTTATTCAAAAGAGTTCTCAAAAAATCAAAAAAGAGTCTTCTTATTTAATACACTCAAGCCCGTAGGATTTGAATGAATAGTTATTTTAACAAATATGAAATCGTATTAGAAGAAAACAGCATTCCATATTGACATGTACCTGCCATTCAGGTGCTGGGGATTTAGGAACCACGATATCCAGTACCTGCATGCTAACTACTCTTCCTGAATTCCTGAGATATGCTGTAGGTTTAGTGAGAAACTTTGTCTCAAAAGGCTGTTTGGAGAGTGCTTCCAGAAGATTCTTGACATCAACCCTGAACTCTACATGCTCATGCCTACTTTAAAAATAATATATCTCTTCACAAATATGAACATAGATTGAATGGACTCTCATAGGCTGAGCAAAAAATCTTTTCATGTGCAACACATTATCACCCTTTAAAAATAATTCTTGCCGGGCGTGGTGGCGGCGTACACCTTTAGTCCCAGCACTCGGGAGGCAGAGGTAGGAGGATCGCCGAGAGTTCGAGGCCACCCTGAGACTACATAGTGAACTCCAGGTCAGCCTGGACCAGAGTGAGACCCTACCTCGCAAAACCCAAAAAAAAAAAAAAAAAAAAAAAAAAAGCCATTTTGAGCTGGAGGGATGGTTTAATGGTTAAGGTACTTGCCTGTGAAGCCAAAGGATCCATGTTGGATTCCCCAGAACAATGTAAGCCAGATGCACAAGGGTGCACATGCATTTTCAAGGTCATTCAAAAGGACATCCTTCTTGGGTCTATGCAAACACATATAAACATACCAAACTATAAAATGTGTGTATCCATATATGCATTTCACTAGCATGCAGGATGTACACTTTAATTAGTGCCCCAACAGTGTGTGCTGTTGAGTAGACTATAGAACATTTGGAACACCATGAAATTTAAAGTTCCTCTGATGCCTAAGGAGTCTTTCTGTTTCTTACCAACTGAAAACAAAGAGTGTATGAAGGGGAGTCATGGCTCAAGAGCAGAAAAGGGCTGACAGTTGGGAAACACCCAGCAACTAATATAGATAGCCATGTTTTGCAGAATCAAGCTTGGTTTATAAATGGAAACCAAAGAGACTTGAAGGACACAAGACAGTGTGTAAAAGAAGACAAACGTGCTCATAGGAGAAGGACAGTTCTAGTAGCTCTGGTCTCCGGGGAGGATCTGGGGTAGACAGTTGTCCTGAGCACGGGCTGCATTCTCTGCTTATGTCTGTACAAGATGAGGACAATGGAGCTGCTGGCCCACAGCATGAGGCCCGTGCACATCACGTCAGGGAATGGCATTAACACTGCAATCAGTATTTCAGCAGTTTTGTCAAACCGAGCTGAAGAACAGTATCCATAGTCTTTTAGCCCTGTCGTGTTTATATTGCTTCTCTTCCCAGTCATGTTCTCTAGAATGCCTACATTTCCAATGAAGTACAGAATCCAGCTGAGGTATATGGTGGAATCAATGTATTTATGTGTTTTAGCTTTAAGTTCTGCCCAAATAGAGTCCATGGGGTTGATGGTCATGGCCTGGAAGACACTCAGGAGACAGGTGCTGCTGATTGACATACCTCTGCCCACTCTGTGGAGATAGAAAAGAACTTTGCAACCTAAGTCACCCAGAAAATCTTGCAACCCAAATGCTACCAGTGTCTGGGGCACTCCTCTACACAGAAGAGTTAAGATGTTGACTAAATTCAAGTGCTGCAGAATCAAGTCTGTGCTCTTCAAACTGCATCCTGTGAAGACTCAGATACTTGTAGATGAGGAAGGAATTACCCAGAACTCCAGCCAGAGTCTGGGATAACAAGATAATTCCTATGGCTACTTTATTGGCTTCCATCGGATTAGTTTCTGCTCTTTGAACCTAGGGATCCTGCATGAGAAAGAAGAATGGGCTGTATGTACAATGTTAGCTGAAACCCAACTTTATGACAGCTCATACGAAGTACAAAATTTATTCCTTGAATATAGCACAAAAGATTACTTCTTCATCCTTTACCATTTAATATGACTTTATGAAAATGAAAACTGTATTAGAAACAAAGATGTTGAATATTTGTAAACTTATTTTTAAATTATAGTAACGTGAAGACTTAAAACCTGGCTGAGTGGTAATGGAGAGAGGATTATGAGTCATAATTCTTCCAAAATAAAAGACAGCTAGATATTTGGATTCTTTAAATATACCTACTCTGGGCTGGAGAGATGACCCCGTTGTTAAAGGTGCTTGCTTGCAAAGCCTGATGGCCTGGGTCAGTTCCCAGCACCCTCAAAAGTAAGACACATAAAGTGGTTTATGCATCTGGAGCTCAGTCATTAATCTCTTAAAATAGGGAAAAATAAGTTTACTATAGATCAGTGATGATTCAGATAAGCTCAAATTAATATTCAAATTAAATAAATTTATTAGCAATGAAGCAAATTTGTGACCAACTAAAGGGGTCCCTTACACAAACTGAAATTCATGTGGCACGGTGTCTTTTTTGCATTTAAAGAATTGAAATAGACTTTAGGAATTTCAGTTCTTGTATCACCACAGTACCTAGGAGGCTAAGATTGGAGGATTGCTCTGAGATTTAATCCAGTTTGAGCTATATAGTAAGTTTCAGGTTATTATGAGCTATAGAGGGAGACTGTCTCACAGAATACTCAAGATCAATTATATGAATTTTAGTATATCTTTAGATTGCAAGAATTTCAGAAACTTCCTTGTTTAAAGCAATATTTATTTAAAAAAAAAAAAGCCATCCTGCTCTCCCGTAACTACCTCTACATTCGAAATGCCGAATAAAGCTGCATTTGTATGACGAGGAAAAGCTTAATACAGGCTGAAACAAGGCGATGCACGTCTGACTTGGTGTTAGAAACTCATGATGCTTTTAATGTTTCTTTCAAGGTTCCTCGCCAGTCTTAAAGGGAGAAGCAGCCCCATCATAATCACAGATGTTCGCTGATATGTTCAGTGTGAATACAATTCCTGCCACCATTAACTGTATCCTATGGCACAGCTGGAACTTTTCCATCAAACAGTCCTCATCCTAGTATGCTCCTGCACAGGACACGTGGGTCCTGAAGATTCTTGTTGCTCAGCACATGCATTGGAATATCAAAGCTCCAGGAAACCTGCAAATTAAGACATGGATTCCCTTGATGGAGTCTGAACATCAGACTGGTTACAAACAAAAGATCTCGCGATGTTGAACACCAGTGTTCTCTATCCTTTGAATTTTAGTACAGTAGTCACTGTGTTGCTAAACTGGAGGTTTACAACGTTAGGAGAACCCGTTATTGTTGCGGTTCTAGGATCTTACTATTACGTTTTCCCAGAGGCTATTTCTTGGGAATTTGTCTGCTTCCTGTGAGGCTTTCTCATTCAATGAGGGCCAACCCTTTTCTGGTATCTTTACTCACTAGATTCTTCACAAATGCTTTCTCTGATGGACTCTGCCTCTTTGACAGCAGCTGGAAATGCTCAGCACACTCTTTCCCTGGCCAGGATGATGATGTCAGTGTTACAAACTCCATGCCTAGAACATGTACTGGAGGGAGGCAGACAGCGCCTGAGATATGGGTGTGGGATTCTGTGGCCTCATTTCCCTTCAGACCTGCAATTATTACATGTGGAGACCTGTAAAATATTACATGTAGTAGCAACGGGGCTGCTGACTTGGGGAGCAAGAACTTTTCTAAAATTTTTTTTTAAATTTATTTTTGGAGAGAGACACAGAGAGAGAGACAGAGAGGAAGAGGGAGACAGATGCCAGCAGTCTCCCAGCTGCTGTGAACGAAATCCAGATGTGTGCGCCCCCTTGTGGGCAAGTGCGACACTGCGCCCTTGCGTCACTTTGCATCTGGCTAAACGTGGGACCTGGAGATTGGAACTGGCGTTCTTAGGCTTAGGAGGCAGGTGCCTTAACTGCTAAGCCATCTCTCCAGCCCTCTAAAAGTTTTTTTTTTAATCCCCATAGGTAACAATTACCAGAAACTATTAAAATGTCTTCTCTAGCTTTTCAAAAGTAATTGTGATTGCATTTGGAGAGACTCATACTTTTCTTTTATAGCTGGGTTCATGAAGATGTGGATAAAATACTGAGGTCTGTCTGACATGAAGATTGACAGAAAATAATGTGTGTGGCATTTTCTACCTTTCTTTCCAGTCATGCACCCCATACATACAGTTATTCCCTCTTGTTATCTCAGAACGTCATCATCTACCCAATCAGTGGTGAAATTTGTTGAGTAAAAAATGCTATACATATTTTCATAAAGACACATGCATGAGGTAAGGAAATTGCCCAGTGGCTAAAACCCTGGCTCAGCAAGCCTGCCAGAGTTGAGATACCCTGCACCCATGAAAATTCAGACACCGAAGTGATCACTGTATCTGTAGTCCAAAACATGTCCTTGCTCTGGAAGGTGTAGACAGGAAATTATCAAGCACTTGGGTAAGGTTGAGGCGTAAAACAATAATTAAGAGCTAGTCTCCAACGTGCTCGAAGGAGTCGACCAACGCTGCTACCTTGTCCCTTAGCTTCAACAAGTGCAACATGCCACACACACAAACACACATGCAAACACACACACACATGTACACAAACAGCAAAAGATGATACTCATTCAGAGTAAAAAAATCACGGAATCTTCCACATGAACACAAGCGGACTTATTTGGGTACATGTCAGTTACAATTTCTGTTGAAGTTTGTGTGAAAATAGACTTTATAAACATTGGTTTAAATAAGGACTGGAAGAGAAACTCAGGCAAGTTCCACACAAGAAAAGAGGAAGGAGTTCCCCAGTGCCAGTTCCCTGTGCCAGAAGTTATGTGGGTGGGGTCAGTGCCTAGTGAGGAGGCCAGATCCCTGTTTCCCAGCTCCTCCCAGTTCCCTGGTCCAAGTAGGTCCCATTGTGCTTTGCTTGGGCAGGTCTGGTCCCTATATGGGCTGTGGAATCAGGCCTTTTACTCTGGATGCAAGTCAACCCCATGGGGATTGTGGGTCATGCATTTTGCAGGGGAGAGGCAACGTCTCATTGCAATATGTTCCAACTTGTGCCTCTAACAATCTTTATGCCCCCTCTTCCGCAAAATTCCCTGAGCCATGCTGGGAGCATTTTAAGTCTACTTCAGTGATGGGTTCTTAGGAGCCTCTGGGTCTCTGGTTTGGTAGGTGTTGAGTGTTCTCAGTGTCTGTCTCCATCACCCTTGTGCTGGTATCAGGTTCACTGAGAAAGCAGCACTCTTGCTCTTTTCCCCAGTTCCTCCGTGGTTTCAGCTGGGGCTGGGGTGGATTGCACTGGGTTGTTTATATCCTCAGGTCCAGCTCCTGCCTGAAAAAAAAAGAAGCAGATTCTCCAATGGAGAATGAAGTTAGCACTGGTTAAATGGGATAGCCATTACTAATTTAGATAGAATTTAAAGGGTGTAGACCCTCTTATCGCCCAAGGTTAGTGGAAGCTTGACAATGGAAAGCAGAATCATTATCTGGATATGATTCTGACTTGTTTCCCAGTTCCAGATATGGTTTCCTTTCCACGGAGTGGATCTGATAGCCAATCCAAGAGCAGTTTGTTACCCACCATGGCCAGATATGGTGGTGCACACACCTTTAATCCCAGCACTCAGGAGGCAGAGGTAGGAGGATCACTGTGAGTTTGAAGCCAGCCTGAGGCTACAGAGTGTGTTCCAAGTCAGCCAGAGCTAGAGTGAGAACATACCTTGAAAAGCCAAAAAGAAAAGAAAAAGAAAGAAAGGAAAAGAAAGAAGTAGAAGATGTAGATAAAGCAGTGACGATTCTGGGCTCCTGAGGAAGAGAGCTCCAGGTAAGTGCAATGACACAATTAAATGCTAAAATATATTTAAGTAACTGAAAGGAAATAAACTCCATGAGTACTTAAATGTATATAAGGTAAAATTAGTAAGGTATACTAAAGACACAGGACGTTTTGGAACTGGAAAAACAGGCATGTTATTTCATGGGGAAAAAAGTTGCCTTGGATTACATATGCAGTTAATGTTTCAATATTCTGAAAAAATTATAGAACCTTTTGTGTCGTGGGTAAAACTTTTCCCCTGAGAGATGGGAACACACATCTATTCACCCCAGTGAGTGCCCAGATGATAAACTTAAAGCATGATTGCTCCCAAACCAGTTTTGGTGAAGCAAGGAGTTTGTTGGGGTTCCTAGCTGATTGGGATCAGGGGTTGCTTACAGGAGCGTGGGTGACTCAAAGGCAGCTGCATCTCCGAATAGACCAGCCGGGCATAGGTGAGTGAGGGTGACAATTCACGGAAGCTGCATCTC
>PVKW010051676.1:0-12889 GCA_004027895.1 Orientallactaga bullata
AAAAAAAAGTGCCATTTAAAACTTAGAAGAGGGCTGGAGAGATTGCTTAGTGGTTAAGGCACTTGCCTGAAAAGCCTAAGGACCCAGGTTCGATTCTCTAGGCCCCACATAAACCAGATACACATGGTGGCGCATGTGTCTGAAGTTCGTTTGCAGTGGCTAAAGGCCCTGGTGCGCCCATTCTCACTCTCGCTCCCTCTCTCTGTCTCTAATAAATAAATTAATTTAATTAAATATTTTTTTTAAAAAACTTAGAAGATAGCCGGGCGTGGTGGCGCACGCCTTTAATCCCAGCACTAGGGAGGCAGAGGTAGGAGGACCGCCGTGAGTTCAAGGCCACCCTGAGACTACATAGTTAATTCCAGGTCAGCCTGGGCCAGAGTGAGACCCTACCTCGAAAAACCAAAAAAAAAAAAACTTAGAAGATTTACAAGAATGGAATTTTAGGACAAATGGAAACACGTTCTTTGTGACCTGACACATTCAGTAAAGCTGTGGAATTTTGGGGGCAATCCAGGTTAAAATGTAAATCAGTTCTAGTATGCTTTTAATAAAATTATGGACATATCACCTTTCATAGAGCATGGTATGTGTCCAACATACATGTGAATAGGCTAGACATATAAATAGTATGTTGGTGGGCAGATGTAACCTCATATGATCTGGTGTCTACCCCAAAGGCTAGAAAAGGCAATGAACCACCTCAAAATGAGAGCACTAATAAGAGTCAGGTGAGGCCAGGAAGCAGCAAGAAGCCATGATGTGGGGGTGCGGAAGGAGGGCTTAAAGAGATAGAACAGATAATATTTGAGTGGAAGAGAGAATACCAGGAGTAGAAAGCTGTAAGTCAGGTCTGGAGAGGGGCTGGAGGAAAGGAGAGGGTGGTGGGGATGGTTAACCCCAACTAAAAGCGTCATATGAGAACCTATTTCTTTGTTAGCAAATTTAAAAATACAATTTAAAAAGCTAAAGTTTGGGCAGAAGTCCCCTATGGGTGTGGATAAACCTGCTCCCAGAAGATATAAGTTGTTATAAGAAAGCCCTCATGCCAGGGAATGGGAAACCTCCTAGAGAGTTGTTGGTCCTGGAGGTACCTAAAGCCCTCCCAAAACAATACAGGCTATTGCTAATTTTCTTGGCTTCCCACCAGAACCCGACCATCATAACCTATTGCTGAAGACACCAGGTGCTTAAGTTGCAGGGCACTGAGAAATCAAGCTAGAACTAAACTGGAAGCCTCCTCCTGCTGACGAGCTGCCACAGTGCTGAGAAGTGCTGTGCAGTAGAAAAGTCATCAACAATTATAACCAGAAGTGGACTTTGTGGGCTTTATAGGGCTTTCAGTTGGGGGAAGGAAGAGCTGAGGGGAGATCTGAGATAGCCAAGGTGTGACACTAGAACAGTGACCAGGTGATTTATAAAATAAAGCAGGCAGGAAACCATGACCTGAGGGCATTACAGGCAAATGGCTGGGCAGTTTCTTGAGGAATGTGGATAATCCACTTCCTTAAGTCTCTGTGGCCATCCTGCTGTCCTTGGTGAGTCCATACTGGGTCCTGTCAGACCTAACAGTGGTGACTACTGAGGAGATTCAGAACTTATCAAACTGCTGAGAAGTGACTGTTGAGTGTTCAAAGTTCAGGGAGCATTGTACACGATGTGGCAGAAGAAAATGTAAGAGCAAAACGATTGGTGGGGGGAGTGCTTTGTAATGCTATCTTCCACACACGAATTGGGCCATTGTATTCATGACCTCACATTAGCTGTCATTACCTGCACAAAACCAGCACCAGCATAATACTGGGCCCATCCACATGTCATCTTGCATGATGGAGGAAGGAAAAAAAAAAAAGACTTCAAAATATGAGGGACAATCACCGGGCATGGTGGTGCATACCTTTAATCCCAGCACTCGGGAGGCAGAGGTAGGAGGATCGCCATGAATTAGACGCCACCCTGAGACTACATAGTGAATTCCAGGTCAGCCTGGGCTGGAGTGAGAAACCTACCTCGAAAAAAAGAAAAAAAGTATGAGGACAAGGGCTAGAGAGATGGCCTAGCAGTTAAGGCACTTGCCTGCGAAAACTAAGGACCCATGTTCAACTGTCCAGATCCCACCTTAACCAGGCACAAAGGTGAGGCAAGTGCAAGGTTGCACATGCCCACTAGGCGGCACAAGGGTCTGGAGTTTGATTTCAGTGGCCCACCCCACCCTCTAAAAAAAAATATGAGGGACATATTTGAAAGAAGGAGTTCAGAGTAGGGTAGGGAAACAAATGAAAGCAATGACAGGGGATTATGATCAAAATATATCATATATATTTATGAAAATTGTCATTAAAAAGTTTAAAGGGGCCGGGCATGGTGGTTCACATCTTTAATTCCAGCACTCGGGATCACTGTGAGTTGGAGGCCATCCTGACACTACAATAGTGAATTCCAGGACAGCCTGGGCTAGAACAAGAAAAAAAAAAAAAGTTTAAAGGGGCTGGAGAGATGGTTCTTACAAAGCCTGACCCAGGTTCGATTCTCCAGTACTCATGTAGAGCCAGATGCACAAAGAGCACATGTGTCTCATGGGTTCATTTGCAGTTGCAGGAAGCATTGGTGTGCCCATTCCTTCTCTGTTTCTCTCTCTCTCTTTCTCCAAATAAATAAATAAAGTTTAAAAATGAGAACACTAGGGCTAGGGAGATGGTTTAGTGGTTAAGGTGCTTGCTTGTGAAGCCAAAGGACCCAGGTTCAATTCCCCAGGACCCACATAAGCCAGATGCACAAGGGGCACATGCATCTGGAGTTCATTTGCAGTGGCTAGAGGCCCTGGTGTGCCCATTCTCTCTCTGTCTGTCTCTCTTCTCTCTCTCTCTCTCTCTGCTTGCAAATAAATTAATTAAATTAAAATTTTAAAATGTTTAAATTTTTTCTGAAAGAGAACACTAAGCCGGGCGTGGTGGCGCACGCCTTTAATCCCAGCACTCGGGAGGCAGAGGTAGGAGGATCGCCAGGAGTTCAAGGCCACCCTGAGACTACATAGTGAATTCCAGGTCAGCCTGGGCTAGAGTGAAACCCTACCTCAAAAAACCAAAAAGTAAAAATAAATAAATAAATAAAATAAAAAATAAAAGAGAACACTAGCATATTCTGGTAAATAGATTGAGATAATATCACATGTGATGTCTTAGCCAACTTTGCCCTTGTCATACATTCATGATTCATTTGTCTAATTAGACAAACTATAAGTAATAAGGAAGTAGTGAAGGTGTTTGCCTGAAAAGCCAAAGGACCTTGGTTCAGTTCCCCAGGACCCACATAAGCCAGATGCACAAGGTAGTACATTTGTCGTTTGCAGTGGCTGGAGGCCCTGGTGTGCCCATTCTCTCCCTCTCTCTTACTGTGTGTGTGTGTGTGTGTGTGTGTGCCTCTTTCTCTCTCTCACGCTCTCTCAAATAAATAAATAAATATTTTTTAAAGTTTTAATAGATTCAAAATCATAAGAGAAGCCATAATGTTCCAGGCCCTAAGTTTGATCCCCTCACACCAAAACAAACAAACAGAAGCCCTAAAAGAAATCTTCTTTATATCATCTTCAAAATATCATGTTAAGCTGGGCATGATGGCACACACCTTTAATACCAGCACTCGGGAGGCAGAGGTAGGAGGATCGCCACAAGTTCGAGGCCACCCTGAGACTACATAATGAATTCCAGGTCAGCCTGTGCTAGAGTGAGACCCCACCTGGAAAAACCAAAAAAAAAGAAAAAATTTAAAAAATTAAAAAAGAAAGCAAAATACCATGTTATAGCCGGGTATGGTGATGCACGTTTTTAATCCCAGCACTCCGGAGGCAGAGGTAGAAAGATCTCTGTGAGTTCAAGGCCAGCTTGGGAATTCCAAATTACAGTGACTTCCTGGTCAGCCCGGGCTTGAACAAGACCCTACCTCGAAAAACTAAAAGAAATAAATAATTTTAAAATATCAGGCGATAGAAAATTTTAGTGACTATAACTTTTGGTCCACTGGGTTCTTCATTTTCCAAGTTTTGTTTAAGTATATATTGTATGTTGAGCGTGTACCTCCATGGCCCTATATGTCCTATTCTTGCCCCTCCCCTTCTGTTAGTTCCCTTGGTCCCCCTAGATGGTTTTACTTCTGCTTTCATGCACTTAACTCTATGTATCTCTGTAAAATCTAGAAACCACAAATGAGAGAAAACATATTGTATTTGTCTTTCTGAGACTGGCTTAATTCACTTAGAATGATTATCTCTAGTTGCACCCATTTTCCTACAAGACCACTAGCTTTATTCACTATGTGTGTGTACATGTGTGTGGGTATGTGTGGGGGGGGGTGTGTATGTGACTATGCATACGTGTGTGTCTGTGTATGATTATGAGTGTATGTGTGTGTGTGTGTGAGCATGTGTGTGTATGTGTGCAGGAGTATGTATGATGTGTGATTATATGTGTGCATGTGTGTTTATGTGTGTGTGTGTGTATATAGTGTGTGTGTGTGTGTGTGTATGTATGTCTTTCAAATTTCCTTTTATGGATTCCTATCAAAAATTGAGACTTTCAGCCAGGGTGTGGTGGCACGCACCTTTAATCCTAGCACTCAGGAGGCAGAGGTAGAAGGATTGCCGTGAGTTCAAGGCCACCCTGAGACTACATAGTTAATTTCAGGTCAGCGTGGGCCAGAGTGAGACCCTACCTCGTAAAAGAAAAAAAAAAAAAATTGAGACTTCCAGACACAAAAATCACAAAATATGAAGAACTGTCAACATTTTTTTCGATCTACCTAGAATTATCACTATTTTTAGGCAAATGAAGAGAGAATTGGCCTCATGAAATTTAAGTGTGAGTTGGTGGGCAACATAAAGTCAAAATAGCAGTCAGGACTGGGACAAAAGATGTGATTGATTGATGGATGGTTGACTGATAACAGAAAAACACAGCTCTCACCTCAAAGGCAGTTTATTCTGGAGCCAAATATAAGTGACCATTGCCTGGAACACAGATTTAGGATGCACTAAATTCTGTGTTCCAACATGTTAACAACTTCATGAAATTTTTATACTTTATAACAAAGAAACTCACAAATTAAAACATTTATCATGCCAGGCATGGTGGTACATGCCTTTAACCCCAGCCAGGAAGCAGAGGAAGGAGGATCACCATGAGTTCAAGGCCACCTTGAGACTACATAGTGAATTCCAGGACCCTACCTCAAAAAAAAAAAAAAAATCCCAGGATGGAGAGATTGCTTAGTGGTTAAGACACTTGCTTGCAAAGCTCAAGGACCCAGGTTTGATTCCTCAGTACCTATATAAGCCAGATACACAAGGTGGCACATGCATCTGGAGTTTGTTTTCAATGGCTAGAGGCCCTGGCGTGCTCATTTCTCTCTCTCTCTCCCTCTCTCTCTCTCTCTCTCACTCTCTCTCCCTCCCTCTCTCTCTCTCTCTCCCTCCTTCCTTCCCTCCCTTCCTCTATCTCTCAAATAAATAAATAAAATAAAATATTGTTTTAAAAAAATAGCCCCCAACAAAGAACCAAACATCAGGTAGGATGGTTACAGCAAAGTGGGGAGATCTCTGCTATAAGCCTCAGGTGCTATTTAGTGACATTCTTAGCTTTTGAGTTGGTGGCAGCTAAGGGTCTGTTCATATAGTCCAAAGGATTTCCCTAATAGTCACAAAATGTTAGGTCAGACACAGAGGTGGGCAATAAATAGCCACTTAAGGGTCTAAGGTAGTCCAAAATAGTTGGCTACAGAAATGCAACATTCCAAACTCCCCATTATCACTTGAATGTTTCACACAGGTGTGGCTTCTTTCTGGGAACATAGTTCACATTATTCATTTGGTTTTGAGACAGGGTCTCACTATGCAGCTTTGGCTGGCCAGAAACTGGCAATGTAGCTCCAGCCTCAAACTTGCACTGGTCTTCCTGTCTCTGCCTCCTAAGAACTATGACAGGCATGAAATTCCACAACTGGCTGGAAGATGTGCTTGAAGAATATGTATCTGATTCTAGAGGCTGGAGAGAAGCAGAGTGGGGCGACAGATGGGAAGCAGAGAGGCCTGGGCGAGATGTTACAGCTAGTGAGCAACAGTGGAAATGAAGGAAGAGTTGGATTTGAGAAGTATCCTGAAGACAGAACTGAGATACTATAGGAGCGAAACAATTTCCTACTTCTTCCTGGCCTGAATGACTGTTCCTGCTGGTGGGCTCACTTTGTGGGCTTTCTGGAACCTGCACACTACTGGTTATCTCCTGGACCAACCAATGTCTTCATCTTGTTGAAGGTGACCAGTTGTAGACTCTGGATGGATGGGCTCGCCTCACTCAAAAGAAGGTTAGCTCCCACTGAGGTAGTGAATTTTCCAGCTCTGGAGTCCCCTCCTCCACAAGGATCCTGTGTTCTCTCACCTTCTTTACCTCTTACTTTAAAATAAGCTTTATACGTTTTTTTAATGGTTTTTTTGAAGTAGGGGCTCCCTCTAGCCCAGGCTGACCTGGAATTCGGTATGTCTCTCAAGGTGGCCTCGAACTCATGGTGATCCTCCTACCTCTGCCTCCCGAGTGCTAGGATGAAAGGCGTGTGCCACCACGCCCAGCTTTAAAATAAACTTTATTCTCATAAGCCTCATAAGCCCTTTAAGTGGCAGAGAAAATGAAGCCCAGCACCATTGAGCTCAGAGGGTGCTTCTAAACCCCAGTAACCAGGAAGAGAGGCAGTTAAGTCATTAGAGAAACTAAGGAGGAGAGATTAGTTTTCCAGAAAGATAAGCTGGAATCCAAGCCTAATGAGGAACTGCATCAAAAAGAGGACAGTTTAGCCGGGCGTGGTGGCACATGCCTTTAATCTGGGGAGGCAGAGGTAGAAGGATCAAGGTGAGTTCAAGGCCACCCTGAGACTACATAGTGAATTCCAGGTCAGTCTGGGCTAGAGGGAGACCCTACCTCGAAAAACCAAAAAAAGAAGAAAAAAAAAAAGGACAGCTTCTTTAAAAGGTCTACTTCTCAAAACAGAAAGAAAGAAAGAAAGAAAGAAAGAAAGAAAGAAAGAAAGAAAGAAAGAAAGAAAGAAAGAAAGAAAGAAAGAAAGGAGAAGAGAAAAAAGAAAAGAAAAGAAAAGAAAAGAAAGAAAAGAAAAGAAAAGAAAAGAGAAAAGAAAAGATGATTGCCTTAAAATAAATGGTATACAAGTCAAACCATCTTTCCCTCTCAGACAGCCAAGATACTTGATCTTCAGGAATTATAAGTTTTAGACATCATGATACATTTCTGCGGCTGGAGCGATGGGTCAATGGTTAAAGGTGCTTGTTTGCAAAGCCTGCTAGCCCAGGTTCAATTCTTTAGTGCTCACTTAAAGCCAGACATACAAAGTGGTACATCTGTCTGGAGTTTGTTTGCAGCAGCAAGAGGTTCTAACACACCCATACCCCCCTTTTCTCTGTGTGTGTGTGCAATAAATTAAAATACTTAAAAAATACATTTTCTACCAACTGGCGTAATGATGGCATGTCTACTATGGAGGAAATCAGGTGTTCTCTGAATGGAGTAGAGGCCCACTCCATGGGAGGGAATTCCTGCCTGGTACTGAAAACCTAATCAGGCAAGCACATTAACCACTGAGCCATCTCTCCAGTCCCCAGAGAACTTAATCAAAAACCTATTTCTGGGGAATTAATTCATAAGCCCTAGGGGGAAAACTACTATTGCTGTCTGTGGATGTATAATGCCCACTAAACTGCCCTCCAAACACTTATGTTTATGCACATCTCTTAATACTACTCTCACTTTTGGTTAGAGAAGCTTCTCTTTTCAAATATGCATGACCACTGGGGAGACTCAAAACCCACCAAAGAGCTGAGAAGAAGTGACAGTTGAGTGTTCAGCAGTAAGTGTGACATCACTATCAACCCTCCAAAGCTCAGGGTCCAGTGCAGAAGTGGTGGAAAGAATGTGAGAGCTAAAAGAAGGGGAGGAGTGCTTATAATGCTGTCTTCCTGACACAAAGTGGCCATGGTCTTCATGATTTCACAGTGGCTGACAATACCTATATAATAGGAGGGGAAAGTTATGACATCAAAATAAAAGAGTGGGCCGGGCGTGGTGGCGCACGCCTTTAATCCCAGCACTCGGGAGGCAGAGGTAGGAGGATCACAGAGAGTTCGAGGCCATCCTGAGACTACATAGTTAATTCCAGGTCAGCCTGTACCAGAGTGAGACCCTACCTCGAAAAACCAAAAAATAAAATAAAAATAAAATAAAAATAGCAGGGTGTGGTGGCGCACGCCTTTAATCCCAGCACTTGGGAGGCAGAGGTAGGAGGATCGCCGTGAGTTCAAGGCCACGCTGAGACTACATAGTTAATTCCAGGTCAGCCTGTACCAGAGTGAGACCCTACCTCGAAAAACCAAAAAATAAAAATAAAAATAAAAATAAATAAAAATAAATAAAATAAAAGAGTGGGCTGGAGAGATGGCTCAGCAGTTAAAGGCACTTGCTTGCAAAGCTTGACAACCCTGGTTTGATTCCCCAGTACCCACATAAAGCCAGATGCACAAAATGTCTGGAGTTCATTTGCAATGGCAGGAGGTTCTGGTGTGCCAAATTTCACTCTCTGTCTGCCTCTTTCTCTCTGTCATAAATAAATAAATTAATTAATTAATTTAAAATTAGGAAACTAATTGGAAAGAAAAAGGGATTTAGCAGAGGGGGGATTCAGGAGGGGGAAAAGGGAAAGCTGTGTGATTGGACTATAACCATGGTATAATACATACATATAAATATGGAAGCTGTCAATAAAAAGTTAAAAGATACATTTCTGTAGCTGATGTTGTAACTACCACACAGGTAGCTAAACAACAAATTTATGACTTTACAGTCTGTTCATTGTAAGTCCAATATAAGTCTCACTGGGCAAAAATCACGTCAGCAGACTTGGAATCCTTTCTGGAACTTCCAGGAATTAATCTGTTTTACTGCCTTTCAGCTTCTGGAAGCCACCCATATGTCTTAGCTACTGGCTTCCCTCTCCCTTTAAAGCAAGAAACTTCCCATATCTCTGGCCATGCTTCCTTAGTTACATCCCCTCCTAGCTCTACTCAGGAGATGAATGCTCCAGTTTAAACAAAGAAAATGAATATACCCTTTCTTAGTCTGTTTTGTTTGCAAAAAAGACTAGGGCTAGAGAGATGGTTTAGCCATTAGGGCGCTTGCCTGCAAAGCCAAAGGACCTTGGTTTGATTTCCCAGGAACTCCGTAAGCCAGATGCACAAGGGGGGCATGCATCTGGAGTTTGTTTGCAGTGGCTAGATGACTGGCGTGCTCTCTCTCTCTCCCCCCCCCTCCCTGTTTCTCTCTCAAATAAATAAATAAAATATTTTTTTAAAAAGACTATTTTCAGCCGGGCGTGGTGGCGCACGCCTTTAATCCGAGCACTCGGGAGGCAGAGGTAGGAGGATCACTGTGAGTTCGAGGCCACCCTGAGAATACAGAGTGAATTACAGGTCAGCCTGGACTAGAGTGAACCCCTACCTCAAAAAACAATAAATAAATAAATAAATAAAAAAGACTATTTTCTTTACTCAGCCCACTAATTCCAATGCTAAACTCTGTTTCATAGACAGGACCAGAAATAATGTTTTACCAACTACCTAGAAATCCCTTAACTGAGTCAAATAGACACATAAGTTAGCCATCACAGAACCTTGGACCTTGGACTGGGAAGTGAACCATCACGTAGGGTGGGCAAGGGGGTGGGGGATGGTAGTGGAATATGGAGCCTTGCTTCACCAGAGGTCAGGGATGGTGGAAGCCAGTTCCATCTGGCTTTTGGAGAGAAAGTAACATGAACTAACAAGGGTATAGTCACCTCAAAGCAAAGGCTATCTTTGTGGTTTGCATGTGGGTTAGAGATGATGATACAAGGATCTAGAAGTCTTTTTTATTTATTTTTATTTTGTTTTATTTTTATTTACTTATTTGCAACAGAGAGCGTGTAAGAAAGTGAGAGAGAGGGAGAGAGAATATGGGTGTGTCAGGGCCTCTGGCCACTGTAAACAAACTCATACACATGTACCACTTTATGCATCTGGCTTTACATCAGTCTTTGCAAGCAAGTGTTTTTAACTGCTGAGCCATCTCTCCAGCCCCTGGTAGAGTCTTATACTCACCTGTGTCAAGCCTACTGAATGACCTGAGCAAGTTATATGTCTGCAGGTATATTTACATGCACACAACACTGTTATTTAACTGTGCACCAAGCTCCTTAGTCTCTTAAAGCTTTGGTTTTATCATCTCAAAACAGCTAATTCTTTTTTTTTTTTTTTGGTTTTTCAAGGTAGGGTCTCACTCCGGCCCAGGCTGACCTGGAATTAACTATATAGTCTCAGGGTGGCCTTGAACTCAAGGTGATCCTCCTACCTCTGCCTCCTGAGTGCTGGGATTAAAGGCGTGTGCCACCACGCCCAGCTCGAGCTAATTCTTGTAAGAAGAAAAAGTGTGTTTAAATAATTCAGTCTAGAGCCAGACATGGTGGCACACACCTTAAATCCCAGCACTCCGGGTCAGAGGTAGGAGGATCGACCTGAGTTCAAGGCCACCCTGAGACTACATAGTGAATTCCAGGTCAGCCAGGGCTGGAGCAAGACCCTACCTCAATAATAATAATAATTATTATTATTCAGTCTAGTACCAGGCATTGAATAAGTGACCGCCAATTGAGAGCTTTTGTTAACTGTGTTAGTCAGCTTTCTTTAAACCATTTATAAGGCAGAAAGGCTTACTTTGACTCAAAGTTTCTGAGGTTAGGTCGTCCAAGCTTACTGGTTCCATTGTTTTGCACCTCTGGTGAGGCATAGCGTCAAGGCAGAGCAGGGCAGGGCAGGCAGAGCAAAGCTACTCACCTCATTATAGCCAGAAAACAAAAGGGAGACACAGGAAGGTGCCAGGTCTCCTTCAAGTGCATGCTCCCACTGACCTAACTATATTCCAGTAGACCCACAAATAAAAGAGATGTGGTCTTCAGCTTGACTTCTGGGAGGACAAGTGACACCTGAGAAGGTCATATCTGATGTAAGTATTTTGGATTCCTTGAGGACCTTGGGAACAATGTTAGTCAGATGTAGGTCTGAAATATCAGCTCAACTCTGGAGGGGCTAGAGACACTTAAACAGGTCTACATGAAACCCCAGTGCAATCTTTGGGCCCCAAGGTTCAGATAGGCTTTCCTGGTTGGCAACAGTTCAGGTGTTTGTGTGTGTGTATCTCTATATGTGAATATATATATATATATATATATATATATGTTGCAGACAGCTTCAAATCACTGGGATGAACCTCAAAACCAGGCACAGTTTGTAGGAGGAATGGAATTTATTGAAGCTTACAGATCTAGGGGAAGTTCCATAATAGCAGAAGAAGTTGGCCCACTTTCACAGGTCCACAAGAGAGAAATACCACTGACACCAGCACACGCAAGCACACTCCAGGAACCCACAATGGCAGAAACAGATCTGCCCCCAAACACACCTGGGACTGGACCCTAGGATTTGCCCACAGTGACACCTCCTCCAGTCAGGCATCTAGAAATCTAAAGCTTTACTAAAATTGAATCTATTGGGGAACATCCATTCAAACAACCACAATATGTGTGGGAAAATATATATATCATATTGCTTCTTTTTCTCTGGATAATTTTGATTAATAGTCTTCCTAAAAATACTAAAACTTCTACTTTCTTTTATTAAAGAAAATATTTTTTTATTTTATTTTATTTTTTTGGTTTTTCAAGGTAGGGTCTCACTCTAGCTCAGGCTGACCTGGAATTCACTAGGTAGTCTCAGGGTGGCCTCAAACTCATGGCGATCCTCCTACTTCTGCCTCCCAAGTGCTGGGATTAAAGGCGTGCACCACCACGCCCAGCTAAAGACAATATTTATTTATTCATTCATTCTTGTATTTGAGAGAGAGAGAGGCATATATATAGAGAGAGAATAGGCACACCAGGGTCTCTAGTCACTGCAAATGAACTCCAGACTCATGAGCCACCTTGCACATCTGAATTACATGGGTATTGGGGAATTGAACCTGGGTCCTTAGGCTTCACAGGCAAATGCCTTAACTGCTAAGCCATCTCTTCAGCTCTAAAACTTCTACTTTCACTTTTGGTTGAGAAGCTTCTTTTTTTTCAGATGGTGATGACCACTGGGAAGACTCAAAGCTCACTAACATGTTGAAAAGAAATGACAGTGATGTGTGAGACATCTCTATCACACTGGCCAAGGCTCAGGGACCCTTGCAGAAGAGGTAGCAGAAAAAAAAAATGTAAGAGCCAAAGGAAGGAAAGAAGTACTTACAATGCTGTTTTCCAAACACAAAGTGCCCATGGTGTTCATGACCTCACAGTGGCCAACCTACCTACACAAGACCTGCATCATAGGAGGTGAAAAAAAAAAGACAACATCAAAATAGAAAAAAAGACTCGTTGGAAAGAAGAAAAGATTCACTGGAGGGGGATTTGGGAGGGGGCAAAGGGAGAGTTATTCCTGGCATGCTGGTGCACGCCTTTAATCCCAGCACACTGGAGGCCAAGATAGGAGGACTGCTGTGAGTTCGAGGCCAGCCTGAGACTACATAGTGAATTCCAGGTCAGCCTGGTCTAGAGTGAGACCCTACCTCAAAAAAAAAGGAGGGGAGGCTTATAGGAGAGGATAATGATCATGGTATATTGTCTATATTTTGGAGGTTGTCAATAAAAAGTTAAAAAATCTTTTTTGAAATAGTGTCATAACCCAGGTTGTCCTCAGATTGACTATGCAGGTGAGGATGGTCATACACTTTTTTTTTTTTTTTTTTTTTTTTTGGTTTTTCGAGGTAGG
>PVKW010051677.1:0-12911 GCA_004027895.1 Orientallactaga bullata
TTAGGTAATGGTAAACACCTGGATTGCACAGAGGAATCATCCATTCCTTAGATAACGTTAAACACCTGCATTGAATAGAGGGATGATCCATTCCTTAGGTAATGGTAAACACCTGCATTGCACAGAGGGATCATCCATTCCTTAGGTAAAGGTCAACACCTGCCTGGCCAAAGGGATCATCCATTCCTTATGTAAAGGTAAAAACCTGCATTGCACACAGAGAACATCCATTCCTTTGGTAAAGGAAAACACCATCATTGAACAGATAGATCTTTCATTCCATAGGTAATAGTAAACATCTGCAATGCACAGAGGGATCATCCATTCCTAAGACAAATATAAACACCTGCAATGCACAGAGGGATCATCGATTACTTAGGTCAAGCTAAAAACCTGCATAGCACAGATGGATCATCCATTCCCTAAGTAATTGTAAAGTGCTGCATTGAACAGAGGTATCATCCATTCCTTAGATAAGGGTAAGCACCAGCATTGAACAGAGGGATCATCTATTCCATAGGTAAAGATCAACACCTGCAATTCACAGAGCAATCATATCATTCCTTAGGTAAAGGTAAACACCTGCATTGCACAGAGAGATCATCCATTTCTTAGGTAATGGTAAACACCTGCAGTGATCAGAGGAATCATCCATTCCTTAGATAACGGGAATCGCCTGCATTGAATAGAGGGATCACCCATTCGTTAGGTAACTGTAAACACCTGCATTGAATAGAGGGATCATTTATTCCTTAGGTAAATATCAACACCTGCATTGCCCAGAGGGATCATATAATTCATTCGGTGAAGGTAAACACTTGCATTGCACAGAGGGATCTTCCATTCCTTAGGTAATGGTAGACATCTGGATTGTACAGAGGGATCATCCATTCCTTAGGTAATCGTCAACACCTGCATTGCACAGAGTGATCATCCATTCTTTAGGTAAAAGTCAACACCTACCTGGCACAGAGGGATCATCCATTCCTTATGTAAGGGTAATCACCTGCATTGCACACAGAGAACATCCATTCCTTTTGTAAAGGTAAACACCTGCAATGAACGGAGGGATCTTTCATTCCTTATGTAATAGTAAACACCTGCAATGCGCAGAGGGATCATCAATTACGAAGGTAAATGTAAACACCTACAATGCACAGAGGGATCGTCTATTCCTGAGATAAGGGTATACACCTGCATTGCACCGGAGGATCATCCATTCCTTAAGTAAAGGTAGAAACCTGGTTTGAAGAGAGGGATCATCCTTCTTTAAGTATACGTAGACACCTGCGTTGAACAGAAGGATCATCCATTCCTTAGGTAACATGAAACACCTGCATTGCACAGATGGATCATCCATTTCTTAGGTAATGGTAAACACCTGCATTGCACAGAGGGGTCATCCATTCCTTAGGTAAAGGTCAACCCCTGCCTGGCCAAAGGGATCATCCATTCCTTATGTAAAGGTAAAAACCTGCATTGCACACAGAGAACATCCATTCCTTTTGTAAAGGTAAACACCATCATTGAACAGATAGATCTTTCATTCCTTAGGTAATAGTAAACATCTGCAATGCACAGAGGGATCATCCATTTCTTAGGTAATGGTAAACACCTGCAGTGATCATAGGGATCATCCATTCCTTAGATAAAGGGAAACAACTGCATCGAACAGATGGATCACCCATTCCTTAGGTAACATTAAACACCTGCATTGCACAGAGGGATCATCCATTCATTAGGTAATGGTAAACACCTGGATTGCACAGAGGAATCATCCATTCCTTAGATAACGTTAAACACCTGCATTGAATAGAGCGATGATCCATTCCTTAGGTAATGGTAAACACCTTCATTGCACAGAGGGATCATTCATTCCTTAGGTAAAGGTCAACACCTGCCTGGCCAAAGGGATCATCCATTCCTTATGTAAAGGTAAAAACCTCCATTGCACACAGAGAACATCCATTCCTTTTTTAAAGGCAAACACCATCATTGAACAGATAGATCTTTCATTCCTTAGGTAATAGTAAACATCTGCAATGCACAGAGGGATCATCCATTCCTAAGACAAATATAAACACCTGCAATGCACAGAGGGATCATCGATTTTAGGTCAAGCTAAAAACCTGCATAGCACAGAGGGATCATCCATTCCTTAGGTAATTGTAAACTGCTGCATTGAACAGATGGATCATCCATTCCTTAGATAAGGGTAAGCACCAGCATTGAAAAGAGGGATCATCTATTCCATAGGTAAAGATCAACACCTGCAATTCACAGAGGAATCGTATCATTCCTTAGGTAAAGGTAAACACCTGCATTGCACAGAGAGATCATCTATTTCTTAGGTAATGGTAAACACCTGCAGTGATCAGAGGGATCATCCATTTCTTAGATAACGGGAAACATCACCCATTCGTTAGGTAACTGTAAACACCTGCATTGAAAAGAGGGATCATCTATTCCTTAGGTAAACATCAACACCTGCATTGCACAGAGGGATCATATAATTCATATGGTAAAGGTAAACACCTGCATTGCACAGAGGGATCTTCCATTCCTAAGGTAATGGTAAACATCTGGATTGAACAGAGGTATCATCTATCCGTTAGGTAATGTTCATCACCTGCATTGCACAGAGGGATCATCCATTCTTTAGGTAAAGGTCAACACCTACCTGGCACAGAGGGATCATCCATTCCTTATGAAAAGGTAATCACCTGCATTGCATACAGAGAACATCCATTCCTTTTGTGAAGGTAAACACCTGCATTGAACGGAGAGGTCTTTCATTCCTTATGTAAGAGTAAACACCTGCAATGCGCAGATGGATCATCAATTACGAAGGTAAATGTAAACACCTACAACGCACAGAGGGATCGTCTATTCCTGAGGTAAGGGTATACACCTGTATTTCACCAGAGGATCATCCATTCCTGAAGTAAAGGTAGAAACCTGGTTTGAAGAACGGGATCATCCTTCTTTAGGTAAAGGTAGACACCTGCGTTGAACAGATGGATCATCCCTCCTTAGGTAACATTAAACACCTGCATTGCACAGATGGATCATCCATTCCTTAGGTAATGGTAAACACCTGCAGTGATCAGAGGGATCATCCATTCCTTAGATAAAGGGAAACACCTGCATCGAACAGAGGGACCACCCATTCCTTAGGTAACATTAAACACCTGCATTGCACAGAGGGATCATACATTCCTTAGGTAATGGTAAACACCTGGATTGCACAGAGGAATCATCCATTCCTTAGATAACGGTAAACACCTGCATTGAATAGAGGGATGATCCATTCCTTAGGTAATGGTAAACACCTGCATTGCACAGAGGGATCATCCATTCCTTAGGTAAAGGTCAACACCTGCCTGGCAAAAGGGATATTCCATTCCTTATGTAAAGGTAAAAACCTCCATTGCACACAGAGAACATCCATTCTTTTTGTAAAGGTAAACACCATCATTGAACAGATAGATCTTTCATTCCATAGGTAATAGCAAACATCTGCAATGCACAGAGGGATCATCCATACCTAAGACAAATATAAACACCTGCAATGCACAGAGCGATCATCGATTACTTAGGTCAAGCTAAAAAGCTGCATAGCACAGAGGGATCATCCATTCCCTAAGTAATTGTAAACTGCTGCATTGAACAGAGGTATCATCCATTCCTTAGATAAGGGTAAGCACCAGCATTGAACAGAGGGATCATCTATTCCATAGGTAAAGATCAACACCTGCAATTCAGAGAGGAATCGTATCATTCCTTAGGTAAAAGTAAACACCTTCATTGCACAGAGAGATCGTCCATACCTTAGGTAATGGTAAACACCTGCAGTGATCAGAGTGATCATCCATTCCTTAGATAACGGGAAACGCCTACATTGAACAGAGGGATCATCCATTCGTTAGGTAACTGTAAACACCTGCATTGAACAGAGGGATCATCCATTCGTTAGGTAACTGTAAACACCTGCAATGTACAAAGGGATCATCCATTCCTAAGACAGATATAAACACCTGCAAAGCACACACCTGCATTGAACAGAGGGATCTTTCATTCCTTTTGAAATAGTAAACACCTGCAATGCACAGAGGAATCATCCAATCCTTAGGTAAAGCTAAAATCATACATTGACCAGAGGGATCATCCATTCCTTAGATAAGGGTAAACACCTGCATTGAACAAAGTGATAATCCATTCCTTAGTAAATGTAAACACCTGCCATGCACAGAGGTTTCATCTATTCCTTAGGTAACGGTGAACACCTGCATTGCACAGAGTGATCATCCAATCCTTAGGTAAGTTCAACACCTGCATTGAACAGATGTGTCATTCATTCCTTAGGTAAAGGTCTACATGTGCCTGTACAAGAGGAATCATCCCTTCCTTATGTAAAAGTAATCACCTGCATTGCACACAGTAAACACCAGTTCCTTTGGTAAAGGTAAACACCTGCATTGAACAGAGAGATCTTCCATTTCTTAGGTAATAGTAAACACCTGCAATGCATAGAGGGATCATCCATTCCTAAAGTAAATGTAAACACCTGCAGTGCACAGAGCGATCATCAATTCCTTAGGTAAAGGTCAACACCTGACTGGCCCAGAGGGATCATCCATACCTTATGTAAAGGTAAACACCTGCATTGCACACAGGGAACATCCATTCCTTAGGTAATAGTAAACATCTGCAATACACAGAGGGATCATCTATACCTAAGGTAACTGTAAACACCTATAATTCACAGAGGGATAGTCTATTCCTTATGTACGGGTATAAACCTGCATTGCACAGGGGGATCATCCATTCCTTAAGTAAAGGTAGAAACCTGCGTTGAAAAGAGGGATCATCCTATGTAAGGTAAAGTTAGACACCTGTGTTGAACAGAGGGATCATCCATTCCTTACAGAACAGTAAACACCTGCATTGGACAGAGGGATCATCGATTCCTTAGGTAACTGTAAACACCTGCATTGAACAGGGGGATCACCCATTTCTAAGATAACAGTAAACACCTGCATTGAACAGAGGGATCATCTATTCCTTAGGTCAAGATGAACACCTGCTTTGCAGAGAGGGATCATCCATTACTTAGGTAAAGGTAAACACCTGTATTGCACAGAGGGATCGTCTATTCCTTAGGTAAGGGTATACACCTGCATTGCACCGCGGGATTATCCATTCCTTAAGTAAACATAGAAAACTGGTTTGAAGAGATAGATCATCCTTCTTTAGGTAAAGGTAGACACCTGCGTTGAACAGAGGGATAATCCATTCCTTAGGTAACATTAAACACCTGCATTGCACAGAGGGATCATCCATTCCTTAGGTAATGGTAAACACCAGCAGTGTTCAGAGGTATCATCCATTCCTTATATAACGGGAAACGCCTACATTGAACAGAGGGATCATCCATTCGTTAGGTTACTGTAAACACCTGCATTGAACAGAGGGATCATCCATTCCTAAGATAACAGTAAACAGCTGCATTGAACGGAGGGATCATCTATTCCTTAGGTAAGTGTAAACACCTGCATTTAACAGAGGAACCGTCCATTCCTTAGATAAAGCTAAACACCTGCATTGCACAGAGGGATCATCCATTCCTTAGGGAAATGGAAACACCTGCCTTGCAAAGAGGGATCATCTATTCCTTAGGTAAAGGTGAGCACCTGCATTGCACAGAGCGATCATCCAATCCTTAGGTAAGTTCAACACCCGCATTGAACAGATGTGTCATTCATTCCTTAGGTAAAGGTCAACTCCTCCGTGTTCATGAGGGATCATCCCTTCCTAATGTATATGTAAACACCTGCATTGCACACAGTAAACACCAGTTCCTTTAGTAAAGGTAATCATCTGCATTGAATAGACGGATTATCCATTCCTAATTTAAAGGTAAACACCTGCGTTGAACAGAGGGATCTTCCAATCCATAGGTAATAGTAAACACATACAATGCACAGAGGGATCATCCATTCTTTAGATAAGGGTAAACACCTGCATTTCACAGAGGGATCATCCATTCCTTAGGTAATTGTAAACACCTTCATTGAACAGAGGGATCATACATTCCTTAGATAATGGTAAACACCTGCATTGAACAAAGTTGTCATATATTCCTTAGGTAAAGGTGAACATATTCATTACACAGATGGATCATCCATTCCTTAAGTAAAGGTCAACACCTGCATTGTACAGAAGGATCATCCATTCCTTAGGTATAGGACAACACCTGCATTGCACAGAGGGATATTATATTCCTTAAGTAATGATCAACACCTGCATTGAACAGAGGGATCATCCATTCTTTAGGTAATGGTCAACATTTGCATCGCACAGAGGGATCATTCATACCTTAGGTAAACGTCAACAACTGCTGGCCCAGAGGGATCATCCATTCCTTATGTAAAGGTAAAAACCTGCATTGCACACAGAGAACATCCATTCCTTTTTTTAATTATTATTTTTTATTGACATTTAATCTTACATACCAAAAAAACCCCACCTGATATTTCCCTCCCCTCCCCCATTCCACTTTAGAACTCCAGTCTCCATCATGCCCCCTCCCTCTCTCCATTAGTCTCTCTTTTAATTTGATGACATCATCTTTTTCTTCTATTTTGAGGGTCTTGTGAAGGTATTGCTAGGCACTGCAAGATCATGGATATCGGGTCCAATTTCTGTCTGGGCAGTTACATTGTAAGAGGTCATATCCTTCCTTTGGCTCTTCCATTCTATCAGCCCCCTCTTCCGCAATGGTCCCTGCGCCATTGGAGGGTGTGAGAGAGGTGTTTCAGTGCTGGGCACTCCTCCATCCCTTCTTCTCAGCACTAAATTGCCTTTTGGGTGATCCCAGTGGTCATCACCATCTGAAAAGAGAAGCTCCTCTAGCCAGAAGTGAGAGTAGAGTTAATATGTGAACATGAACATTTAGTGTAGTGTCCTCAAGCTTTGGCAGCTTGGTGGGAATAATACATACATTTAGTCAGGCATGAGCAGGCTTATATCCCCAAGGCTCATGATCTCACCTACCATAGACTTTTGCTTAGGTTTTTCAGTACCAGGTATGTATTCCCTCCCGTAGAGAGGGCCTTCTGTCCAATTATGGAGCAGTTGGTTACCTGAAGAGTAGACAAGCCACAATGCCACCCGTTAAGTCATTGGGCCTGTCTGGCCAAGCTTGAATATTCAGCATCCACTGTTTTCACTGTTGATGGCTTCTGTTTCCCATACACTGCGTGCAATGCAGCTTTTTCCAGGTTTCATTTGGCTGGTCTACAGGGAGAAAGTTTTCTGCTCTACACCAACTTGCTTTCTCAGTGACCTTGCCTCTCGGGCATGAGATGTCTTCAGCAATAGGGTCTTACTATCTGTTTCTCTAGGGAAACCAAGGGCTTTGGCAAAAGCCTTTAATGTTTTGGAGGCTACCAGGACCTCCTTGGCCAACAACTCACTAGAAGGTATTACATCCCAGGTAATGAAAATTTTCTAGAAACAGTCTACAGCTTCTAGATGTACCCTTATTCCAAAAAGTAATTTTACATATGTTTTATTCATAATATCTTGAGTTTAGAAAACAAACACCTTCAGTGCCGAACACTGTACGGTGTGAAATAAGCTGTTCGGTTCTGGGAATGAGTTGCTTTCTTACAAAGAGTCTTCAGTGCAGCAAGATTAAACGTTCCTTGTTTGTGTAATCTAACAAGATGTACAATTTAGTAAATTGGGTTCATTTCTAACAAAGTTTGTTTAGAAAACAAAAACCTTCATTGCCGAACACTGTACTGTGTGAAATAATCTAGTTCTCTTATCGGAATGAGTTGCTTTCCTAAAAAGAGTGTTGAGTTCTACAAGGTCAAACTTTCTTAATTTCTGTAATCTAAGAAGATGTAACATTTAGTAATTTAGCTTCATTTCTAACGTAGTTTCTTTAGAAAACGAACAACATCATTGCTGAACACTGTACTGTGTGAAATAAGCTAGTTCTGATCTCAGAATGAGTTGCTTTTCTACGAAGAGTGTTGAGTACTACCAGTTCAAACCATCCTAGTTTGTGTAATCTAACAAGATGTACTACTTAGTAGATTCAAATCATTTCTCAGGTAGTTTATTTAGAAAACAAACACCTTCATTTCGAACACTCTATTGTGTGAAATAAGCTAGTTCTGGTCTCAGAATGAGTTGTT
Source organism: Orientallactaga bullata (assembly GCA_004027895.1). Lineage (NCBI taxonomy): Eukaryota > Metazoa > Chordata > Mammalia > Rodentia > Dipodidae > Orientallactaga > Orientallactaga bullata. The sequence goes on from PVKW010051677.1 coordinate 8,211, forward strand.
TTATCACGAAGAGACTTCAGTGCAGCAGACCAAACTTTCCTAGTTTGTGTAATCTAAGAAGATGTACAATTTAGTAAATTAGCTTCATTTCTAACGTAGTTCCTTTAGAAAACAAACAAGTTCATTGCCGAACACTGTACTGTGTGAAATAAGCTAGTTCTGTTCTCAGAATCAGTTGCTTTTCTACGAAGAGTGTTGAGTTCTACAAGTTCAAACTTTCCTAGTTTGTGTAACCTAACAAGACTTACTACTTAGTAGATTCAACTCATTTCTCACGTAGTTTCTTGAGGAAACAAACACCTTCATTTCCCAAGACTCTACTGTGTGAAATAAGCTAGGTCTGGTCTCAGAATGCGTTGTTTTCTTACGAAGAGTCTTCAGTTCAGCAAGATGAAACTTTCCTAGTTTCTGTAATCTAACAAGATGTACAACTTAGCAGATACAACGCCTTTCTAACGTAGTTTGTTTAGAAAACAAAGACCTTCATTGACAAACACTGTACTGTGTGAAATAAGCTAGTTCTGTTCTGGGAATGAGTTGCTTTTCTACGAAGAGTGTTGACTTCTACAAGTTCAAACTTTCCTAGTTTGTGTAATCTAACAAGACTTACTACTTAGTAGATTCAACTCATTTCTCACGTAGTTTCTTTAGAAAAGAAACACCTTAATTTCCCAACACTCTACTGTGTGAAATAAGCTAGTTCTGGTCTCAGAATGCGTTGTTTTCTTACGAAGAGTCTTCAGTGGAGCAAGATGAAACTTTCCTAGTTTGTGTAATCTAACAAGATGTACAACTTAGCAGATTCAACGCCTTTCTAACGTAGTTTGTTTAGAAAACAAAGACCTTCATTGACGAACACTGTACTGTGTGAAATAAGCTAGTTCTGTTCTCAGAATGAGTTGCTTTTCTACGAAGAGTGTTGAGTTCTACAAGTTCAAACTATCCTAATTTGTGTAATCTAACAAGATGTACTATTTAGTAGATTCAACTCATTTCTCACGTAGTTTCTTTAGAAAACAAACACCTTCATTTCCCAACACTCTATTGTGTGAAATAAGCTAGTTCTGGTCTCAGAATGAATTGTTTTCTCACGAAGAGTCTTCAGTGCACCAGACCAAACTTTCCTAGTTTGTATAACCTAACAAGACGTACAACGTAGTAGATTCAACGCCTTTCTAACCTAGTTACTTTAGAAAACAAACACCTTCATTGCCGAACACTGTACAGTGTTAATTAAGCTAGTTTTGTTCTGGTAATGAGTTGCTTTTTTACGAAGAGTCTTCAGTGCAGCAAGATTAAACATTCCTAGTTTGTGTAATCTAACACAAGGTACAATTTAGTAAATTAGGTTCATTTCTAAAATAGTTGGTTTAGAAAACAAACACCTTCATTGCCGAACACTGTACGGTGTGAAATAAGCTAGTTCTGTTCTCGGAATGACTTGCTTTCTTACGAAGAGTCTTCAGTTCAGCAAGATTAAACTTTACTAGTTTGTGTAGTTTAAAAAGATATACAATTTAGAAAATCAAGTTCATTTCTAACGTAGTTTGTTTGGAAAACAAACACCTTCAATGCCGAACACTGTACGGTGTGAAATAAGCTAGTTGGGTTCCGGGAATGAGTTACTTTATTACAAAGAGTCTTCAGTGCAGCAAGATTAAACTTTCTTTGTTTGTGTAATCTAACAAGAAGTACAATTTAGTAAATTGGGTTCACTTCTACCAAAGTTTGTTTAGAAAACAAACACTTTCATTGCCGAACACTGTACTGTGTGAAATAATCTAGTTCTGTTATCGGAATGAGTTGCATTCCTACGAAGAGTGTTGAGTTCTACAAGGTCAAACTTTCCTAATTTCTGTAATCTAAGAAGATGTACCATTTAGTAAATTAGCTTTATTTCTAACGTAATTTCTTGAGAAAACAAACACCTTCATTGCCGAACACTGCACTGTGTGAAATAAGCTAGTTCTGTTCTCAGATTGAGTTGCTTTTCTATGAAGAGTGTTGAGTACTACAAGTTCAAACTTTCCTAGTTTGTGTAATCTAACAAGATGTACTACTTAGTAGATTCAACTCATTTCTCACGTAGTTTCTTTAGAAAACAAACACCTTCATTTCCCAACACTCTACTGTGTGAAATCAGCTAGTTCTGGCCTCAGAATGTGTTGTTTTCTAAGAAGAGTCTTCAGTGCAGCAAGATTAAACTTTCCTAGTTTGTGTAATCTAACAAGATATACAACTTAGCAGATTCAACGCCTATCTAACCTAGTTTGTTTAGAAAACTAACACTTTCATTGCCGAACACTGTAATGTGTGACATAAGCTAGTTCTGTTCTGGGAATGAGTTGCTTTCTTACGAAGAGTCTTCAGTGCAGCAAGATTAAACTTTCGTAGTTTTTGTAATCTAACAACTTGTACAATTTACTAAATTAGGTTCATTTCTAACATAGTTTGTTTAAAAAACAAACACCTTCATTGCCGAACACTGTACGGTGTGAAATAAGCTAATTCTGTTCTCAGAATGAGTTGCTTTCTTATGAACAGTCTTCAGTTCAGCAAGATTAAACTTTACTAGTTTGTGTAATCTAAAAAGATGTACAATTTAGTAAATCAGGTTCAATTTCTAACGTAGTTTGTTTAGAAAACAAAGACCTTCATTGACGAACCCTGTACTGTGTGAAATAAGCTAGTTCTTTTCTCAGAATGAGTGGCTTTTCTACGAAGAGTGTTGAGTTCTACAAGTTCAAACTCTCCTAGTTTGTGTAATCTAAGAAGATGTACAATTTAGTAAATTAGCTTCATTTCTAACGTAGTTTCTTTAGAAAACAAAGACCTTCATTGCCAAACACTGTACTGTGTAAATAAGCTAGTTCTGTCCTCAGAATGAGTTGCTTTTCTACGAAGAGTGTTGAGTTCTACAAGTTCAAAATTTCCTAGTTTGTGTAATCTAACAAGATGTACTACTTAGTAGATTCAACGCCTTTCTAACCAAGTTTGTTTAGAAAACTAACACTTTCATTGCCGAAAACTGTAATGCGTGACATAAGCTAGTTCCTTTCTGGGAATGAGTTGCTTTCTTATGAAGAGTCTTCAGTGCAGCAAGATTAAAATTTCCTCGTTTGTGTAATCTAACAAAATGTACAATTCAGTAAATTAGGTTCATTTCTAACATAGTTTGTTTAGAAAACAAACACCTCCATTGCTGAACACTGTACAGTGTTAATTAAGCTAGTTTTTTTCTGGGAATGAGTTGCTTTCTTACGAAGAGTCTTCATTGCAGCAAGATTAAACTTTCCTAGTTTGTGTAATCTAACACAATGTACAAGTTAGTAAATTAGGTTCACTTCTAAAATAGTTTGTTTAGAAAACAAACACCTTCACTGCCGAACACTGTACGGTGTGAAATAAGCTAGTTCTGTTCTCGGAATGATTTGCTTTCTTATGAAGAGTCTTCAGTTCAGCAAGATTAAATTTTATTAGTTTTTGTAATCTAAGAAGATGTACAATTTAGGAATTCAGGTTCATTTCTAACATAGTTTGTTTAGAAAACAAACACATTCATTGCCAAACACTGTACTGTGTGACATAAGCTAGTTCAGTTCTGGGAATGAGTTGCTTTCTTACAAAGAGTCTTCAGTGCAGCAAGATGAAAGTTTCCTTGTTTGGGTAATCTAACAAGATATACAATTTAGTAAATTGGGTTCATTTCTAAGAAAGTTTGTTTAGAAAACAAACACCTTCGTTGCCGTGCACTGTACGGTGTGAAACAAGCTAATTGTGTTCTCAGAATGAGTTGCTTTTTTACGAACAGTCTTCAGTTCAGCAAGATAAAACTTTACTAGTTTGTGTAATCTAAAAAGATGTACAATTTAGTAAATCAGGTTCATTTCTATTGCAGTTTGTTTAGAAAACAAAGACCTTCATTGCCGAACACTGTACTGTGTGAAATGAGCTAGTTTTGTTCTCAGAATGAGTTGCTTTTCTACGAACAGGGTTGAGTTCTACAAGTTCAAACTTTCCTACTTTGTGTAATCTAAGAAGATGTACAATTTATTAAATTAGCTTCATTTCTAACGTAGTTTCTTTAGAAAACAAACAACTTCAATGCCGAACACTACACTGTGTGAAATAAGCTAGTTCTGTTCTGAGAATGATTTGTTTTTCTATGAAGAGTGTTGAGTTCTGCGAGTTCAAACTTTCCTAGTTTCTGTAATCTAACAAGATGTAAAATTTAGTCAATCAGGTTCATTTCTAACATAGTTTGTTTAGAAAACAAACACCTTCATTGCCGAACACTGTGCTGTGTGAAATAAGCTAATTCTGGTCTCAGAATGAGTTGTTTTCTCACGAAGAGTCTTCAGTGCAGCAGACCAAACTTTCCTAGTTTGTGTAATCTAACAAGATGTACAACTTAGTAGATTCAACGCATTTCTAACCTAGTTTCTTCAGAAAACAAACACCTTCATTGCCGAACACTGTACAGTGTTAATTAAGCTAGTTTTGTTCTGGGAATGAGTTGCTTTCTTACAAAGAGTCTTCAGTTCAGCAAGATTAAACTTTACTACTTTTTGTAATCTAACAACATGTACAATTTAGGAAATCAGGTTCATTTCTAAGATAGTTTGTTTAGAAAACAAACACCTTCATTGCCGAACACTGTACAGTGTGAAATAAGCTAGTTCGGTTCTGGGAATGAGTTGC
>PVKW010051678.1:0-12911 GCA_004027895.1 Orientallactaga bullata
GTGTGTTTGTTGTTAGCATATAGGAAGGCTACTGAGTTCTGTGTGTTTATTTTGTATCCTGCTACATGGCTATAGGTGTTCATCAGCTCTAACAGTTTGCTGGAAGAGTCTTTAGGGTCCTTTAGGTATAGAATCATATCATCTGCAAATAATGATAACTTGATCTATTCCTTTCCAATTTGTATCCCTTTTATGTGTGTCTCTTGCCTTATTGCTATAGCTAAGACTTCCAGTACTATATTAAACAAAAGTGTGCCTGATTTTAGTGGAAAAGCTTCAAGTTTTTCTCCATTTAGTATTATGTTGGCTGTGGGTTTGTCATAAATACTTTATTATGTTGAGTTATGTTCCTTCTATTCCCAGTCTCTGTAGGACTTTTGTCATGAAGATATGTTGGATTTTGTCAAATGCTTTTTCTGCATCTAATGAGATGATCATGTGACTTTTGTCTTCAGTCCATTTATATAATGTATTACATTTATTGATTTATGTATGTTGAACCATCCCTGCATCTCTGGGATAAAGTCTACTTGGTCAGGGTGAATGATCTTTCTGATATATGCTTGTATTCTGTTTGCCAATATTTTGTTGAGAATTTTTGCATCTATCTTCATGAGGGAGATTGGTGCGTAATTTTCCTTTTTTGTTCTATCTTTGTCTGGTTTGGGGATCAGGGTGATGCTGGCTTCATAGAAAGAGTTTGGTGGGGTTCCTTCCTCTTCTATTTTATGGAAAAGTTTAAGAAGCATTGGTGTTAGTTCTTCCATGAAGGTCCGGTAAAATTCAGCAGTGAATCCATCTGGGCTAGACTTTTTTAGTTGGGAGATTTTTTTTATAACTGCTTGGATCTCCATACTTGTTATAGGTCTGTTTAAGTGGTTAATCTCATCTTATTTAATTTAGGTAGGTCATATAAATCAAGGAAATCATCCATTTCTTTCAGATTTTCAAACTTAGTGGAGTATATGTTCTTATAGTATGCCCCTATGATTTTTTAAATTTCTGTGGTATCAGTCGTAATGGTGCCTTTTCCATCTCTAATTTGATTGTGTCTGTTCTCTCTTTCTTTTGGTCACATTTGCTAAGGATTTATCAATCTTGTTTATCTTTTCAAAGAACCAACTCTTTGTTTCATTGATTCTTTGGATTTTTTTTTTTTTTTGGTTTCTATTTCATTAATTTCTGTCCTAATCTTTATTATTTCTTCCCATATACTGATTTTTGTTTTGCCTTGTTCTTCTTTTTCCAAGGCCTTATGGTACAGCATTGAGTTGTTTATCTGTGACCTTTCTAATTTCTTAACATAGACACTTAAAGCTATAAATTTCCCCTTTAGGACTGCCTTCATTGTGTCCCAAAGGTTTTGGTATGTTGTGTTCTCATTATCATTTGACTCCATGAATTTTTTTATTTCCTTCTTGATTTCTTCATTGACCCATTCATCATTTAGTAAAGTATTATTTAGTTTCCATGATTTTGTGTATACTCTATAGCTTTTCTTGTTATTGATTTGTAGTTTGATCCCATTGTGATCTGATAGGGTGCAAGAAATTATTTCAATTTTCCTCTATTTGTTAAGATTTGCTTTGTGCCCTAATATATGGTCAATTTTAGAGAATGTTCCATGTGCTGCTGAAAAGAATGTGTATTCTTCAGCATTTGGATGAAATGTCCTATATATATATATATCTGTTAGGTCCATTTATTCTATGACCTCATTTAACCTAGAAGCATTTATTTTTTTGCCGGGATGACTTGTCAATTGGTGAGAGTGGGGTGTTGAAGTCACCCACTACAAGTGTATTTGGTGTTTTTCTGTGACCTTAGTTCTAATAGCATTTGTTTGATAAAATTGGGAGCCCCCGTGTTAGGTGCATATATGTTTAGGATTGTAATGTCCTCCTGTTCGAGCATTCCTTTAATCAATATAAAGTGACCTTCCTTATCTTTCCTAATTAATGTTGGTTGAAGTCTACCCTGTCAGATATTAGGATAGCAACCCCTTCTTGTTTTCTAGGCCCATTTGCTTGAAACACCGTTTTCCAGCCTTTCACCCTAAGATAGTGTCCATCCTTTGTAGAAAGGTGAGTTTCTTGGAGGCAACAAATTGAAGGATCCTGCTTTTTAACCCAGTCTGCAAACCTATTTCTTTTAGTTGGGGCATTCAGGCCATTGATATTAAGAGTTATTGAAATTATTATATAATTTCAAAAATTATATAATTATTGAAAGGTGTGTATTTATTTTTGCCATTTTTCTTGTTTTGTAGTTCTTCTGATTTTACCTTTGCTCTCTTGTATTAACTAGTATTGGAGTATGATTTGTTTTTCCAGGTTCCTTATATGTGTGCTTTTCTTTCTCTTCAGCATGGAGGATCCTTTCAAGTATTTTTTGTAGACCTGGTTTTGTCTTCAAATATTCCTTTAGCCTGCTTTTGTCATGGAATGTCCTTATTTCTCCATCTATTTGAAGGGATAGCTTTGCAGGATAAAGTAACCTTGGTTGACAGTTGTTATCTTTCAGAACTTGGAATACACCACTCCAAGCCCTTCTGGCTTTTAAAGTTTGTATTGAGTAATCTGCTGTGATTCTGATGGGCTTGCCTTTGTAGGTGATTTGCTTTTTCTCTCTAGCTGCTTTCAATATATTTTCTTTGGTTTGTATGTTTGGTAGTTTAATTATAATATGGCAGGGAGAGGTTCTTTCCAGGTTTTGTCTGTTTGGTGTTCTAAAGGCTTCCTGTATCTGCATTGGCATCTCTTTCCCAATTTGGGGGAAGTTTTCTTCTATGATTTTGTTGAAAACATCTACTATGCCTTTGGAGTGAAATTCTTCTCCTTCTACTATACCTTGAATTCTTATGTTTGATCTTTTCATAGTGTCCTGAATATCTTGAAATTCCCATTCATACCTTCCTATTATTTTGTCTTGCTCTTTGTTGGACTGTAGTAGATCTGCCACCTGGTCTTGTAGTTTAGATATTCTGTTCTCTCCTTCATCCATTCTACTACATTGATTTTCTATAGAGTTTTTTTATTTCACTGACTGTGTTCTTTATTGTTAGCATTTCTGACTGGGTTTTCTTTATTATTTCTATTTCTTATTTATGTCTAGTATTGACCTCCTTATTTCATTAAATTGGTTTCCTGTGTGTTCTTTGAATCCTTTGATTTCCTCTTTGAGGTCTTTGAATCCTTTCATTTCCTCTTTGAGTTCATTGAACATATTTATAATCATTCTTTTGAAATCTTTCTCAGGCATTTCCTCTAATTCAGTCTCACTGAAGGTCATTTCTGATATATTAATACTTTTTGGTAGATTTATATTGTCATGATTTTTTGGGTTTCTTGTATTATAATGTAGAGATTTTTGCATCTTGGATTAATTGAATGCTTGGGCTTTCTTATTATCTGTAGTAATATTGGACGTATCAATCAATCTGATGTTATATATCTTCAGAGTAGGAGCTTAAGGTGCTAGGTGTGGCTCTTAAGACTCTTAAAGTAATCACAAAAGTGACCCTAGGTTTTGGGTTTGCCTGCCATGACAGTATTCAAGAAGGCTGAATGGAATAGAATATAGTCAAATTCTAAAAATTTAACTAAACAATGTACCCTTTCAATGAAATACAGCACAGAGTATTTGTGCAAAAGTAGGTATTTTGACAAACAGATCCTTTAACACCATCACAGTCCCTAAGGATGTGTGTTGCTTCATACCCTTAATCCTGTCAACTGGGAGACTAAGATTTCTGGTCTGTAGAGGGTTCCAAGGTCAGCTTGTGACCAAGTCAGACCCTTCCCAACAAATGACAGAAGAGGAAACAAAGGCACTATAAACCAGGAAGCAACAAATGAACAGTTCAAAATATAGCTTATTTAAGAATGTCAGATCTAGCCAGTCGTGGTGGCACACACCTTTAATCCCAGCACTCGGGAGGCAAAGGTAGGAAGATTGCCATGAGTTCAAGGCCACCCTGAGACTACATAGTTAATTCCAGGTCAGCCTGGGCCAGAGTGAGACCCTACCTCGAAAAACCAAAAAAAAATAAAAAAAAATAAAAAAAAAGAATGTCAGATCTGACCATCCATAAGGTTTAACATATAATTTTCCCTGAAATGGAAGGTGCAATTAGCCCTTCCAATGCAAGCCTATACACCAGGCTTATTTGGTGGGTACTGACCTGGTGTAATCCCAGTTACCTTTGATCTCAGCTATGCTGTACAGCTGCTTGGGCTCAAGAAGGCCGGCTGCATCTGTGGGTCAATGCTTTAATCATGCTGGATGTTGGGTAGGTGAGCTCTCTTCCCCAGGTCTCTGGTGCTTGCTGGTGGTTGTGCTGCTGGTGGGGGAGGGGAAGCTGTGGATGGTGGCTGAAGTCCGTCTGCTCGTCCATGTGATCCTCTTCCTAACAAGCCACTCCGTTGGTCTCTGCTGTCCTCCTTCCATGTTTCTTGAGTTTGTGAGGAGGCTGGCATGAGTGGAAAATACTCTCACCTGGCTTTAAAATCTCGTAGCTCAGGTGGAGCCTGGCGGCTGCAGCCACGTAAAACTCGCTAGCACCACTGCTGGAGCCGCTTCTGCCGCTTATGTGGGTTCTAGATGCTCTGGGCCTCTCCTACTTCTCTGCTGCGGTTGATAATTTACTATACACCTCACTTTTTAGTAGAAGAGTGTATTTTGCTGTTTTTTTTTTTTTGCTTTTTAAAAATATTTTTATTTTTTTTGAGAGAGACAGATAGAGAGGGAGAGGAAGACAGAGATGGGCGCACCAGCAGTCTCTCAGCTGCTGCGAATGAAATCCAGATGTGTACGCCCCCCTGTGATCAAGCGCAGCATTGCGCCCTTGCGTCACTTTGCATGTGGCTAAACGTGGGACCTGGAGATTGGAGCCAGTGTTTTTAGGCTTAGTAGGCAGGTGCCTTAATCGCTAAGCCATCTCTAGCCCTTTTTTTTGCTTTTTAAAAAATATTTTTATTAATTTATTTGAGATAGAGAGATACAGAAATAGGCAGGTAGAGAGGGAGAGAGAGAGAAAGTGGGTGCGCCAGGGCCTCCAGCCACTGCAAATGAACTAGATTCATCTGGCATACATGGGTCCTGGGGAGTCGAACCTGGGTCCTTTGGCTTTGCAGGCAAGCGCCTTAACCAGTAAACCATTCCTCCAGCCCTTTTTTGCTTTTTTTTAACCCCTAGCCTGTTTTGGCATGGTTCCTATGCCAACATCTTTTTTTAAAAAAAAACTTTAAAAAATTTATTATTTTTTTTTTTGGAGAGAGACACAGAGAGAGACAGAGAGAGAGAGAGGGAGAGGAAGACAGAGATGGGCGCGCCAGCAGTGTCTCAGCTGCTGTGAACGAAATCCAGATGTGTGCGCCCCCTTGTGGTCAAGTGCGGCATTGCGCCCTTGCGTCACTTTGCATCTGGCTAAACATGGGACTTGGAGATTGGAACCAGTGTTCTTAGGCTTAGGAGGAAGGCACCTTAACCCCTAAGCCATCTCTCCAGCCCCTATGTCACCATCTTAACCGGAAGTCCAAATGAAGTTTTTAAAATAAATATTTTATTTTTATTTCTTTATTTGAGAGAGAGAGAGAACAAGGCAGAGGAAGAGAGGGAGAAAGAGAAAGAATGAGCATTCCAGAGCCTCTAGCCACTGCAAACAAACTCCAGATGCATGCACCACCCTGTGCATCTGGCATACGTGGGTCCTGGGGAATTGAACAGAGGTCTTTTGGCTTTGCAGGCAAGTGATTTAACTGCTTAGCCATTTTTCCAGCCCCAAATGAGTTTTCATAAGCTACCAAGTATGTTGTTGTGCAGCCCAAATGGATCTAGGAGAAGGATAGTGTCTGTTCCACCCTAAAAATTAGTAGTCATTATTACTTTTCCCAGGGAGCATCTGAGTCATATCAACCCCTTGCTCCCCTAAAGAGGAGACCACACACTCTCCTTGATTTTTTTTTTTTTTTCATTTTTCGGTTTTTCAAGGTAGGGTCTCACTCTACCCCAGGCTGACCTAGAATTCACTATGTAATCTCAGGGTGGCCTTGAACTCATGGCATTCCTCCTACCTTTGCCTCCCGAATGCTGGGATTAAAGGCATGTGTCACCATGCCTGGCTCTCCTTGATTTTATCCCCCTAGTTCCTCTCCAAGATTCCACCAGAACCTCCTGCTCTGAACCTCTTTTTTTTTTTTTTTTTCTTTCTTCAAGGTAGGGTCTTGTTCTAGCCCAGGCTGACCTGGAATTCATTATGTAGTCTCAGAGTGGTCTCAAACTCACGGCAGTTCTCCTACCTCTGTGTTTTAGGTACTGGGGTTAAATGTGTGTGCCACCACACCCAGCTCTTATTTTATTTTAAATTTATTTATTTTAACTTTTTTTTTTTTTAAATCAGAGGTTGTGGTCTTATATTCCTTCTTCTTCCCTTGGCTCTGAAGGCTCTACGAAGTAGGGTTATCAGTTTTCACTGTTGGTTAAATAAGGTCTCCATTTGTCTTTGGGGGGGGGATGGGCTCAGCCACAAGACTGTGCCTCAGGCTATTTCTACACCCTCTATGGCTCTTACAATTGTCCTGCCCTCCCCAGCAGTGTTGGTGGGTTGGTTAGCAGTATGGGTCATTGTTGAGTTCTTTGTAACATCTGGGTTTCTGATTCAATGTGTTTTGACCACACACAGTGCCTGTTGCCTTTCCCTGGATTTGGTTGTCAGCTACCAGTGGGAGCAATACTTGTGCTGCTACATTCTCTGAAATTTTTTTGGGTTCCTGCAGATATGGTAGAGGTGGCACATCTTATATAGTGGACAGTTAGCTATCTTTTCTTGTCTTGTTGATGGATCTTGAATCTCCTGAGTTTTCTTCTGCCATCTGTAAAATAAATCACATACTCCAACCAAGAGTGAGAGCAGCTTGGATTAAAGAGGGTATGTATAGATATTTGAATGTTGTTGGTTATACTTTGCTAAGTTATTACATCCTTTCTTTTTAAAAATATTTTATCTATCTATTTATTTATTTATTGAGAAAGAGGTGGGGGGCAGAGGATGGACATGCCAGGGCCTCTAGCCACTGGAAATGAAGTTCAGATGTATGTGCCACCATGTGCATATGCCTTATGTGAGTAATGGGGAATTGAACCTGGTTCCTTAAGGCTTTGCAGGCAAGTGTTTTAATTGCTAAGTCATCTCTCCAGCCCTTTTATTTTATTTTATTTATTTTATTTAATTTTATATTTTATTTTATTTTATCTTATTTTATTTTATTTGAGGTAGGGTCTCACTATATCCCAGGCTGACCTAGAACTCACTTTGTATTCACAGGCTGGACTCAAACTTACAGTGAGGTAGGAGGCTACCTCCGCCTCCTGAGTGCTGGGATTAAAGGTGTGCACCACCATGCCCACTTCAAATTCTTATTTCTTTTTCTTTTTTTTGGTGGGGGGGTGTTTCAAGGTAGGGTTTCACTCTAGTCCAGGCTTGCCTGGAATTCACTATGTAGTCTCAGGGTGACCTTGAACTCCTACCTTTGCCTTCCTAGTGCTGGGTTTCAAGGCGCGTGCCACCACGCCCGGCTCAAATTCTGATTTCTAAAAATCAAGTAGAGTTATACCAAACTCTGAAAACTCTTCATCTGTAATCATCTATGATTCTTTTATTCTACAAAGAAAGAGAGTCTACCAGGGCCTCCATAGGATAGAAGAATAGAACATAATCAGCCTTTAATCAAAAAATAAATAAATAAAATGATTGCTTTTAAGAGAGTCAATGGCATTTTTTGTTTGTTTGTTTTTGTTTATTGTTTTTCGAGGTAGAGTCTCACTGTAGCCCAGGCAGACCTGGAATTCACTCTGTATTCTCAGGGTGGCCTTGAACTCATGGCAATCCTCCTACCTCTGATACCTGAGTGCTGGGGTTAAAGGCATGTGCTACCATACTCAGCTTGGCATTTTTTTTTTATTATTGACAACTTCCATAATTACAGACAAAATATTTTTTAAATTATATATATGTATATTTGCAAGCAGAGAGAGATAGAAGAGATACAGAGGGAATGGGCACTACAAACAGACTCCAGATGTGTGCACCATTTTGTGCATCTGGCTTTACATGGGTACTGGGGAATTGCACTCAGGTTGTTAGGCTCTGCAGACAAGCATCTTAACCACTGAGCCATCTCTCCAGCTCTAATGGCATAATTTAATTTAAAACATAAGTTATGTGAATCAATCAGTAAAATAACTTTGTCCTGGTTATGTTTCCTGTAAAGTGCTTATGGAGATTTGAGATGACTCAAATTCCAAAGATTATAAAACTGAACTTTTCTGACCTCTGTTTCATCAGCTGCTGTTGTTAATTATTTATCTAGCTAATGTTTACTTTTAAAGTTGCCAGTTAGGCTGAATTGAGATGAGTGTTGGTGAACCCACTTGACTTGAGTGTCTTACATAGGAGAAGGGTGCAAAACATAGGTTCATGAGCTCTAGCCTCAGCTCTGCCCAATGTAGCCTATGTGTCCTAAGCTCTTCCTCTGCTTCCCAGCAAAGGAAAGTGAGTGAATTCAAAGGGATATGATATGGTTGTGAAAACTGTAAATTGTTAGAATCCCTTTAAACAGGACTGACAAGACTATGTGTTGGGGGTCTTGACAAAACTTAATTTCCTCTTACTGTAGTTTGAAATAATGATATCAATTCAGTATTACTCATAGTAGCCAAGATATAGAAATAATTTTAAAAGTAGGTTTCGGGTGTGGTGGCATACACATTTAATCCCAGAGAAACATAGGAGGATCACTGAGTTGGAGGCCAGCCTGAGACTACACAGTGAATTCCAGGTGATCCTGAGCTAGAGCAAGTCCCTACCTCAAGCCACCCCCACCCCTCCAAAAAATGAAATAATTTAAAAGTCTCTTACAACTAGTGAATGAATAAAGAAATTACAGTGTAGCCGGGCATGGTGGCACACACCTTTAATTCCAGCACTTGGGAGGCAGAGGTAGGAGGATCACTGTGAGTCTGAGGCCAGCTTGAGACAATTTAGTGAATTCCAGATCAGCTTGGGCTAGAGCAAGAACCTACCGTGAAAAACCAGAGAATAAAGAAAAAAGAAAAAAAAAAAAAGAAATTACCATGTTGTTGCAGACAGCTTCAGGTTCGCTGAGATGAACTTCCAGACCAGGCACAATTATGGAGGAAGGGATATTATTTATTGAAGCTTACAGATCCAGGGGAAGTTCCATAATGGCAGAAGAAGTGGCCTGCTCTTCACAGGGCGAAGCAGAGAGAGCAAAAGCCAAAAAGCCACCACAGCACACAGAGCAAAACTACTGCCAAAAGGTCACACAGCACACTTCAGGAACTCCTGCTAGGCACATTTGCATATCTTTACAATGGAATCTCAAACCACCATTAACACCTTAAGACCAGCCCCGGTGACATTGCCTCTAGCAAGGTGATTGCAGATGCAAACTATAACTAATAAAACACTGAATATATTGGGGGACATATATTCAGACTACCACATTCCGCCCCTGGCCCCCAATAGATTTAGCTCCTGGCCCCCAATAGATTTATAACTATCACACATTTTAAATTGTACTCAGTCCAATTTCAAAGGTTCTCACAGTCTTGATCAACTTAAGATAGTGAGTCCTGTAAAATCAAACAAGTTAAATACTTTCAACAATGTAAAGGCACAGAGTAAACATTTTAACTGGTATAAGGCATAGCAAGGAGAGGAGAGACTAGAACAATACAAACTCAACCACCATCAGCCGTCATCAAACTTCTGCAGTTCAAGTTCAATATAACCCAAGACTGACAGTCTCCAGGTTTTCCAATTCCGCCCCTCCAGCTTGGCAGAGTCGCCAGGGAAAACTTTCATCCCATGCCAACACTGCACTCCATGGTAGCCCTTTTGCACAGTCCTGGTATATTCAAAACATCTTCAGGTCTCCATGCAAACCACAGTCCATCTTCCAAAAGCTCTTCCAGCCTTTCCTGAGGGTCTTCATGCCCTGCCTCATGCTGCATCTCAGCAGCGGCTCCTGGAACCGTGTGCAATTCATGACCACTTCATGCATTTTTCATGCTTCCAAAACTAATACCAGGTGTGCAGGACACAGCCATATTCTTAATCCAGGAACAAAATAAATCATAGCCTTGAAAAGCAGGTTCCTTCTCCAGTCAGCACTTTCCAAGAATTTGCATTTTTAACAGTCTTTCCTCAGGCATCCTCTCCATTGTTTTAATGTAAATCAGTCAGGCAACCTTCCTTCCACCTTCCTTAAGATTGCTAATGCGTTGACAATAGAAGCTCCAGTAACCTAAAACCAGTCTCAGTGCCTCTACTTTTAACTTGCTTGAGGTTTTCCAACTTAAAATCTTAAAATCTCAGTCCGATATCTTTAGCCAAGCACATCAGTCCATTACAAATTTAAGTTTGATCAAACTTTCTGGGCCTGGATAGCAGAACGTAGCCATCCCTTATGCCAGTAGCCCAGTTCCAACAAATTCCTCTGCAGTCTTTCCTTCCCCTTAGAAAGCTCATAAGCCAAGCCTCGAAGTTCAATCCTGTCTGCACTTAGCATTCTCAAACTCTCATCAGAATAGTCCATAAAACTTGGCTTACCACTCCAGAAGGCACCTTCAGTTGCAAGCACCAAGTCCATGCCCATTCCTCCAAAACAAAAGTTCCAAAAGACGAATATCCACACGGTCAGGTTCATCTCACCCCACTCTCGGTACCACTTTACTGTTGCAGACAGCTTCAGGTTCGCTGAGATGAACTTCCAGACCAGGCACAATTATGGAGGAAGGGATATTATTTATTGAAGCTTACAGATCCAGGGGAAGTTCCATAATGGCAGAAGAAGCGGCCTGCTCTTCACAGGGCGAAGCAGAGAGAACAAAAGCCAAAAAGCCACCACAGCACACAGAGCAAAACTACTGCCAAAAGGTCACACAGCACACTTCAGGAACTCCTGCTAGGCACATTTGCATATCTTTACAATGGAATCTCAAACCCACCATTAACACCTTAAGACCAGCCCCAGTGACATTGCCTCTAGCAAGGTGATTGCAGATGCAAACTATAACTAGTAAAACACTGAATATATTGGGGGACATATATTCAGACTACCACACATGCGTACATACACATTGTGAAATTATAGAGCCTTATAAAAGAGATATTGCCATTTATGGCAGCATGAATGAACCTGGAAGGTTTTATGCTAACATAAATAAGCCAGCCACAGAAACAAAGGTACCAAATGATCTCTCGTGCTAAAGCTAAAGCAGGCAGTCAAATAAAAAGAGGAGAATGATGGTTATCCAAGGAAGGGAGGAGGAGCAAATAGGAAAAATTAGGTCATATGTTATGATTTGCAGACAGACATGATGAGTAAGTACAAAGATCTAATGTACAATGCAAGGGTAATAGGTAATGGTTAATATTTATTATATACTGATTTTTTTTTTTTTTTGGTTTTGCAAGGTAGGGTCTCACTCTGGTCCAGGCTGACCTGGAATTAACTATGTAGTCTCAGGGTGGCCTCGAACTCTCGGCGATCCTCCTACCTCTGCCTCCCGAGTGCTGGGATTAAAGGCGTGTGCCACCATGCCCGGCTATACTGATTTTTTTTAAGGTAGGGTCTCACTCAAGCCCAGCCTGACTTGGAACTCACTCTGTAGCCCCAAGCTGGTCTTAAACTTACTTTAGTCCTCCTACCTCATTCAGCCTCAGTGCTGGGATTAAAAGCATTGTTCCCTTATGCCCAGAATATATTGAAACTTCGCTGTAAGAGTAGACTTTGGGGCTGGAGAGATGGCTTAGCTATTAAGTGCTTGCCTTAGGCTTGTGAAGCCTAAGGACCCCGGTTCAAGGATTGATTCCCCAGGACCCATGTAAGCCAGATGCACAAGGTGGCACATGCATCTGGAGTTCATTTGCAGTGGCTGGAGGCCTTGGGGCACCCATTCTCTCTCTCTCTCTCTCTTTGCCTCTTTCTCTCTCAGTCTGTCTGTTGCTCACAATTAAATAAATAAAAATAAACAATATACAAATTTTTATTTAAAAAAGAGTAGACTTTGTTTTCTTCCTATGACTGAGAACTGTACCTATTAGACAAGTTCTCTATTGATTTATATCCCTTGCCCACAGGTTTTGGGTGTTCTTATTCCAAAAGAAAAAATAATGTAGAGCTGGGTGTGGTAGTGCATACCTTTAATCAGTACTTGAGAAGCAGAGCTAGGAGGATCACCATGAGTTCAAGACCACCCTGAGAGTACATAGTGAATTCCAGGCCAGCCTGGGCTAAGGTGAGACCCTACCTTGAAAAACTAAGAAAAAAAAAAGGAATAGGGTGTTAGGAGGGTCCAGGAAAGTCCTTGAACCTTAAATCCTAGGTTCATTTCTAATTTTAATCAATGAATTGAATAAATAAAGACTGAGAAGGATAATTATTAAACTATTATATTTATTGAGGGAAGTTCAAAACCAAAGGAAGGCACCCATGTGGCTAGAGATCTGACATGGAGGCCCTGGAAAAAGCATAGAAAGAAAAGAGAAAAGAAAATTCAAGGAGCTTCTGTCATGTGGTGAGCTGGAGGTGATAAAGAACCCATGTGGAGAATTTCTGGGTGTGGTAGTTTGAATATATGTCCCCCAATATATGTCGCGACCACCTCGACCAGCAAGGAAGACGCAACACTTGGGCTCTTCTTTCAGCAGTTTTATTCAGGAACCTTGAACAATCTTCTGACCCCTTAAACAATCTTCTGACTGACTGACTGACTGACTGACTGACTCACTCACTCACTCACTCACTGACTCACTGACTCACTGACTCACTGACTGCCTGACTGACTGACTGACTGACTGACTGACTGCCTGACTGCCTGACTGC
>PVKW010051679.1:0-12894 GCA_004027895.1 Orientallactaga bullata
GCCCCCTTGTGCATCTGGCTTACGTGGGTCCTGGGGAATTGAACTGAGGTCCTTTGGCTTTGCAGGCAAGCGCCTTAACCACTAAGCCATCTCTCCAGCCCCTCTTTTTTTGTTTTAGAGAGAGTCAGCAAGCAAGAGAGGGAGGGAGAGAGAGAGAGGGAGAATTGGCACGCCAGGGCCTCAGCCACTGAAATCAAACTCCAGATACTTGCATCACCTAGTGATCATGTGCAACCTTACACTTGCCTCACCTTGTGCGTCTGGTTTATATGGGATCTGGAGAGTTGAACATAGGTCCTTAGGCTTCGTGGGCAAGAGCCTTAACTGCTAAGCATCTCTCCAGCCTCACCTCTTATTTTTAAATCCTATGCTTGTTTAAAAAATTAAAAAGGCTAGCCTGCAATATTACCTTGAACTCTTACTCTTAGAAGTTCCAACCTATACCCAATCAAATTATATAATAAGCATCTACTTTTGGGGAAGTAATTTGGCTACAGATAACTAACTTAATTTGAGATTGGCTATGATTTCTTGGCAACCACTTTGCAAAGATGCAATTTCTTGTATGGCAAGAAAAATGTAAGCTCAAATTGTTTTAAGTATAATGAAATATTTAGAAGTAGTAAACATGATAATTAATAAAATTGGCTCAATGTTACATTTTGTAGATGTTCAAATATTTATTGGATTCAATATTACAGTTTTCTCTTTTTGGAACCAAAACTATCTTTTTTTTTCAGGTCTAAACTATTCATTCTGGCTCCTCTAGTTCTAGATGGCAAAAATGGCCCTGAGCCCCGTAGTATCAGTTACAGCTTCTGAGCCAGTGGGTGGGTGTCACCTAGGAGAGCTTTCTGCACACTGCTCTCCCTCACTGGAATGATCACCACTGTCCAAGCCCTCCCAGGCCTGGTACATGTGCCTTCAAGTTATGTTTTCATTGGGTCTTTCTTAATTCATTTACACCACCACCTTTCTGCAGTTGACCCCTCATTCTTCTACCATGAAAATTGCTGTTTGAAAGTACTTATTTACATATCTACTTCCCTTTTTCGGATGGGCATACTTCAAATGTTGTCAATTTTAGCACATGCTCCTATGCATACAAAATGTGCTACTAGAGCACTGTGTATTGATATAAATACATTAAAGCACTTTCATATTATATACAAGACACTATGAGGATATCAAAGAAGGGTTTAATGCTACGCTTATTGTTTTTAAAAATGTTTTATTTTTATTTATTTATTTGGGAGAGAGATTCAGAAATAGCAGAGAGAGAGAGAAAGAGAGAGAGAGAGAGGGAGAAAATGGGTGTGCCAGGGCCTCCAGCCACTGCAAACGAATTCCAGATGCATGTGACCCCTTGTGCATCTGGCTTATGTAGGTCCTGGGGAGTTGAGCCTGCGTCCTTTGGCTTTGCAGGCAAGTGCCTTAACTGCTAAGCCATCTCTCCAGCCTGCTTATTGTTTTTTTTATTTGCTTTTTTTTTTATTCTAGGGGGTGGGGTCTCATGTAGCCCAGGCTGGCCTTGAACTTCTGATCTCTTGTCTCCTCTTTCCAAGTGCATTAGAGTATAGACATGGAACACCACACCTGCAGCACTATCCTTAAACACATTCAATTTTTTTCTTTAAGCGTTTCAGCATAAAAGATGAGAATGAAAGCCGGGCGTGTTGGTGCATGCCTTTAATCCCAGCATTTGGGAGGCAGAGGTAGGAGGATCACTGAGAGTTCGAGGCCACCCTGAGACTACATAGTTATTTCCAGGTCAGCCTGGACTAGAGTGAAACCCTACTTCGAAAAACCAAAAAAAAAAAAAAAAAAAAAAAAGAGAGAGAGAGAGAGAATGATAAATTTTATTCCCTAATTTAGTCTTCTAGACTCATTGTTCTTCAGTCAATATTGCAAATGTAAACATTTTGTGCTTGTATTTATATAGGTTCTTTTTTTTTTAATTCAACATCCAAGGAACCTATGAACAAAGGACTATATGATCATTTCGTGCTACATGGCAGAATGTTGCACGAAAGCAAAACATGTTCAGGTACATAATTTCATATGATCCATACACCTATGGGACCAGAGCAGAACTGATATTGCTCCTCCTTTACAGATAAAGACACAGAGACTTCAGGAGTCCAAAGAGAGGCACAGCCAGACCCTAGGTGGACATTCCAACATAGCCTGGCACTCTCACTACCCCTTTTGCCCTAGGTCTCAGAATCTTAAACTGAAGGCAGAATGGTTACAAATTAGCACGTTGGATAATTCAGCAATGAATGTAAATGAGAGTTATAGATAAATGACATTTAGAGACATTAATTAACTGATTAAATTAAACCCGATATTTTAATCAGAATTTGTTTGTGCAAAGTGTTAGATAAAATGAAATGTATTTTAACCTAGTTACTTTTAAAAATTCCAGTTACCATAACAACTTCTTGTGATTTCAATTAAAGGTGGTCTTTTCTTTATATTATTTTTAGAACTTCAGTTACCATAACAACCAGATGCCATGTATTTGATCAGTTAAATCATTCCCAAAGAGTTAAAATATGGTGTCTTTTAGAAACAATCAAAATATGATAAGTGGTGTGTCAGGAATTAATGCCCAAATGGCAAGGCAGACTCAATTTTTCAAGGAGCTCACATGTGAAATAAAAGGCCAATGAATCTTCCTTTGTATGTTGGGCTTATGATGTTTCCCAGTTACAGAAATCAAAAAGAGATTATTTATCAATTGGAGGAAAGTGGAGATGTCACATTCTGGGCTAATATGAATTGTCAGAGATACAAAGAGAAATGATGTAAATGATAAATTCATTTTCACTGGGTTTGGGGGCTTTTTGCTCAAACAGTATTATCAGAGATTTCCACACGCTCGGGGTGGGGAGAGGAATTCAATTCGGTTTTACACAGTAGATGACGTGTGGAAACAGTCTGGCTTGTCTGTATTAATGTCCTCCTCATCCCTCTCCCCTTCGAGGCATATTTCTCTAAAGGAGTCTGCTTTGGTCTTAAGAACCTGGTTCCTAATATCACTCAGAGGAGCCGTCACATCCTCACAGGAGAAGGTGAAAGCAGAAGATGAAGGAGAGGGATGAAGGGTTAAAGTACAGGCTGAAGGGCTGGAGGGATGGCTTAGCAGTTAAGGCATTTGCCTGCAAAGCCAAAAAGGACCCAGGTTTGATTCCCCAGGACCCATGTTAGTCAGATGCACAAGCGGGTGCACATATCTGGAGTTCATCTTCAGTCGCTGGGGGCCCTGGTGCACCCATTCTCTTTCTCTGTCAAATAAAATAAAATAAATAAATAAATAAAAAATATATTTTAAAAGTACAGGCTGAAGACAGGGCCAGGGCAGAGGGCAGAAAAGGAGGAAGAGGGGAGATTTCTGGGTAGCCATTGTCCCAAGTAAGAAAGAAGTGGGCACAGTAAGAAAGAATCATAGGAAAATATTCCTAGAAAATCACGCAGCAAATGCCTGTCAGGAGAGCTCCTTGCTCTTGGAATCAAAGCCCTCACCTGTTTTGAGATAAATTGGCCCTTCCAGATAGAAGTCTTGCGTTAGCTGATGGACAGCCATCCACAGTGGATAAAGACACACATCTGACTGCCCTGAAGGGAGGGCCACATTGTCCGTTAAGTGACAAATAAAGATGACCTCTCCCCATGTTCCACTCATAAAACGCAAAGGAGAGAGCCACTGGTTTTTTTTTTTTTTTTTTTGCCCACAGCCTGGCGGCAGACCCAGTAGACGGATGGTAGGAGTGTCAGCCGTGGATTCTGGGTTTAATTATAGTCCTCTTGCTTAATGAGGTTTTGCAAGGAGGAGGAGGTGGGGGACTGGTGTGTGCTGGTGTGGCTGGGGGTTATTTAATTAAAAAACAATAAAGCTGCCAGCTGCCGCTGGTTAACGATCTGGAACCCTTCCCTTCCTCTGCCCAGACCTGAGCCCAGCACATAGAGGAAGCCTTGCTAACCTGCGGTGTGCTGAGGGTCCCTCAGTGCCCTCAGACCAATGCACGCCTTTCTTCTCAAGCTGTGACTGCCAAAGACATTGTGACCAAGTAAACCTAGATAGCGTGAAATGGCCAGTTACAGAAGGCAAGCGAAACAAGCATCCCCATCTGCTCTTTCCCCCAGGTGCTTGTATTAAGAGAGAGACATAAACAAACCAATAAAAAGAAAGATGATAGATAGATAGATAAGAAGATAGAGAGATATCTAAGGGACACTGGAGAGGAGATAATGCCGAAGGTAGTAAATGGAGATCCTGTCTCCCTTGTACATCCTGTCTTCTGATGGAACACAGGGAGAGTCTCCCAGGCTCTTCTGAGAGCAGGGTGGGAGTTTGGTACCCTATTGGCCGCCAGTCTAGAGTTCTCAGGGCTTTCCCACTCTTAATCATCACCTGTGGAGTTTCTTTTAAACACAACTTCAAGAGCTCCTCTCTGGAGATGATAAATCAATTAGCCTCTGTGCCTTTAGTATATGTATTTCTGTGCGGGAGGGGGGAGGGGAGGGCAGGTACAGGCCAGAGGATGACTTCAAGCGTCAATCTCTGAAATACTATCTACCTTTCTTTTAGAGTCAGGGTCTCTTGCTGCCCTTGAACTCGCCCAGTTATGCTAGAGTGGATGACCAGTAAGCCTTAGGGATCCTCTGAACTCTACCTCCCCAATGCAGGGATTACACGTGGGCACCATGACCAGCAGTTTTACATGATTCCTGGGGTTTGAACTTAGGTCTTCATGCTGATGAGGCAAACACTTTACTGACTGAGCTCTCTCCCTGGTCCCCATGCCATGATTTTTTATAAGGGTCTTAGTTGGTTTGAGAAATTTTCTTCTATTGTTCACCATCAAGGGAAGGCGAGGTTGGACTGAAACACAAAGGCCCTACAATATGGAGAGCTCAGCCTTTGATACATTTCACAGGTGTCAACCAAGGATACCAAAGATATCCTAAAATCCACATCTCTTCCCACATCTAACAGCAAAGGAGAAAGGAATGTAACAAAGCTATAGTGAGTGCATGTGTCCAGAGGGGGGCAGAACACATGTATGGATCAGTTCTGTTGTATTATATCTTTCTTCCCTCCACCATAAGTTTAGGGATTCGTGTAGGAAATTACTCACATACTATCATGGGGCACTTAAACCAGGAGGCCTTCCCTTGCTTATTAGTTGGGTCCACATATAGACTTCAAGGTAGGTGGCAACCACCACTTTTTGCCTAGGACAATCCGGGGCTTAGCATTGGAATCCTATTCTGAGAAACGTCCCAGACAAGCCAGAGTATTGGTCACCTGACCTCAAGTTACTAGTTCACACTGTGGCTCTTTTGAGATAGTTCTGTTCCCCTCCCCGACTAACCTGCCGAGGCCTTTAGACAGAAGAATACTCCTTCTTGGGCTTTGCAAGCTTCAAATGTGCACCACTTGGGACCATGTCCTTGATCTTCTCTTCCATAGCACCAGTGATTCTGCTAAAGAGTCAGTTGATTCTCTTTCAGCTTTCAATCAATTTGTCTCCTGCACAGTAGCCTCAGATGTCTGAAAGCCCATGTTCTGCAAATCAAGATTCTCACATGACTTTTGCCTGCCCTTTTAAGTCCACCAACTGGGCTGGCCTGTGATTAAATCATCTTTGTAATTACATTTTATTTGCATTTCTAATGTACAATTTGCATGTCAATTGCTTATGCCTCAGTCAGATTGGCTCATTTAATCCATATTATTTGAGAGGAGGGAGGACTAGAAAAGCAAGATGTGGGCTGCTGGTGAGAGAAGATGACTCCAAATCTTGACCTTGACATTTGTTTACATGGTTTTGCTTTCTGAAAAAATGGAAATGGTGCTATGAGTTGAATTGTGTCCCTGCAAAATTATATATTGAAGTCTTAACCTCCAATAGTTCAGAATGTGGCCTTACTTGGCAATAAGGAAATTGAAGATATAACTAAGTTAGGATGAAGTCATACTCATTGAATTCAAACTCACCTTGAAATAGGGTCCACACCTAATCCTAAACAAAGATATCCTTATAGAAAAGGGAACTCTGAAGACAGACACATATACAAGGAGATTGCCAAAGAAGATTGGGATCATAGGGCCACAAGTTAGAAAATGATCATAAGATTGTGCCAGAAGACAGTCAGGGAGAGAACTACAAGGAACTAATCTTTTCCTAACACTTGCCAATAGCTTGATCTTGGATTTGAAACCTTCCTGCTGAGATTTCCGTTCAGAAATAAATTATGCTAGGTCTGTTGGTGTAAAGAAGTTTGTTAGAGCAGCCCTAGAAAACTAATGTAGATAATAGCACCACCTTCTGAGGAAAAAACATGAGATTTTTTTTCCTGGGAAAGTGTCTGGACTTAGCTGAACCTGATGAAAATAGGAGAACTAACAGAGGGATAAGCGGAGCACCAGAAAATTGCACATCTCAGTACCAGTTATTTCTAGTGCTGGTTAATCTCATCAACTTGGTTGTGTTGGGAAAAGCCTAGGAGATTAGTAGAGCACACCTCTGGGCATGTCCCTGAAGCTATTTCCAGATAGGCTTAACCAAAGGGGAAGTGCTGTTCTGAATGTGGGTGGCACCATCACACAGGCTCAGGTCCCCAGTGGGATACAAGGAGAAGAAGACATATCACCCTTCCTCCTTTCTCATACTCTCTCTCTCTCTCTCTCTCTCTGTTTCCTTTCTGGCTACTCCATTATGAGCCATACCTTCCCCACCACAATAAACTGAAACCTCTGAAACCATGAGCAAAATCAAACTCTAAACTCCCCCCCCCCCGATGTTTGTCACAGTGAAGAAAATGGTAACTGACAGCCAGAATAAGGGTTCTACCTCCACTCCCTGCTATCTTATAACTTCTATGATAACTGAAAATCACCCAGCTGTCATCTTCTTAGCCCGCATTTCGTCTAAAAAGGAATGTGAGGATTGAATAAAAGAGCATGTGAAAGCACATCGACAGCTCCATAACCAGAAGCCACATGGCTTTTGTCCATGCAATATAGAAGGCACAGAAAACCTGAGCCCCTTCTTCTGTAAGCACCCCCACCTTTGCCCTTTCAGCCATCATGTGAGGCCAAGAGCTACGAGACTGACAGATGGGTAGAGCTTGAGATCCTGCCAACCCTTTGTGTGTTGTGGAAGATGAGACCATAAAGACTGCCCCTTTCCTTTCTCCCTCCCTGCCACCCCAATTCACAGCAAGGCTCTTCCTTCCTTTCCTGAGGATCAAGAGAGTTATGACTCAGATAGTGTATGGCTTAAACTCCCTTTCCTTTCCTTTCTTTTTTTTTTTTTTCAGAAGAAACCATTTGATAGCTATAATTATTCCTGCACACCCAATCATTTTCACAGAAGTTAAATATGTCTGGGGTTATATTACAGAGATCAATGTGTTTGCTACACTATCAAGCCCCCCCTTTTCCTGCTATGTTGAAGAAATGAACAATGGAGTGCCAGATTGCAGAACTGAGATTTTGTTTAATATTTACTGTGAACAGGCGTTCACATTTGAAAAAGCACAGAGCTGGGCCACTCACACCCAGCAAAGCCCATGATTACAGTTCACAGTCACCCTCCTAGGATTAAGCCTATACATATTGAAATATTTGCTTGAAATGAATATATATGGCCTTAAACTATGAATGCCCTTTTACCCAGTGTCGGTATTTATAGAAATCTATCTTAAGGAAATGCTCAGTGCACAGTAATGCAATGATTTGCATAGCAAGTATATTCTGAGGAGATTATTTATAGTTATTCTTTTTAGCAAAATCCTAAATTCCGATAATAGAGAATTAATTCAATGAAAGATGACCCATCTTTGTAATTACGTGGGACAGGTGACCATTTAGCTGAGGATTTCCTGTCATATTATGAAAGATCCAGTGAGTTACAGTGTCAGATGTGGGAGCAGGTTGCCATCAGTCTCTTCCCATGTTTCCCTATTTCCTATTGTATCCTGGGCACTGATAAAAATCCATGCCATGGAAATCCCAGGAAGCCCCCTCCCCCGCCCATCTAATTGAAAATGGAGACTTTGAAGGGATATATTACCCTTCTTGCCTTGGCATTGTCTTCAGCTTCCAGCTCATCCATCAAGTGATACCTGCCTCCAGTGTTGGTGCTAAATCACCAGGAAGACTTTTTCTGAGAATTTAATTGGCAATATCAATGCTGGTATCCCGACCTCTTTTTCAGTGTGATAGAGGTCCTAGAAAGGATCCAGGTTATACCTGTGAGCCATAGCTCAAGAGGCCTGGATCCATCAGCTGATGGCAGTGTATATTTTCTAGCAGCAAATATGTGCTGTGTACACACAAATTAGTGAAGAGCTGGTTGAATCCCCATACCCTAGTAAGTGTGTTACTATTTTTCTATCCTAAGCTAAGGTCCTCTAATAAAGGTGCTGTGTGGCACGTGCCATATATCCGTGCATGTGTGTGTGTGCTATATTTCTCTCTCTCTTTCTCTCTCACTCTTTCTCCTAAATACTGAATCTAGGGTCTCACACTTGCTGGGTAAAGACTGTACCACTGAGCTAAACTCCCAGCCCTGTGTGTTATATTTTCAAATGCACATATATGCCACAGCCGAGAAAACCCAAGCAGTTGCTTCTCCTACTCCATGAGCTTAAAATGGAGACAAAGTTGGAAGCATTCACAACGGGCAATCACCTAGACCAGGTGTGGCTGACTGACTGTTGACATTTTGGACCAGATAATTCTTTGTTGTGATCTTTGCCCTCTCCATTGTAGGGTGTTTATCAGTACCTCTGGCTTCTACCTACAAATTACAGTCACTGCCTTGTAGTTATGGCAACCAAATAATGTCATAAGACCATTTCCAAATGTCCCCTGGGAGGCAAAATTGGCGCATTTGGGAATCATTGCACTAGGTTCTTAATGGCAGTAGTGTGATGCTTTTTCAATTTAATTGTTGGTGCCTGGTTAGCACTGGGCTTGAGGTTCTGAGTTAGGGCAAAACCTCAGCTGCATGTAGTGCTCTGGGTTTGTTCAGAGAACATCAGGTACGATGACAGCCTATGCTCTTTGTTACCAGTGAGGCTCACCTTGTTGGCATGGGTGGTACCCAAAACAATAGCTCCCTAGATTGAAATCTTTCATTCCTTAGACCTTTCCAACCACTGGTCTGATGCTCCATTCTGACTTCCTGCTTAGCACTAGATAGAGGTACAGTTTACACAGATGGCTTCTCCAGTCCCCACAACTAAATAAACTCTAATCCCTCTCATCAATTGCTTA
Organism: Orientallactaga bullata; assembly: GCA_004027895.1. Classification (NCBI taxonomy): domain Eukaryota; kingdom Metazoa; phylum Chordata; class Mammalia; order Rodentia; family Dipodidae; genus Orientallactaga; species Orientallactaga bullata. Next base: position 9,296 of record PVKW010051679.1, read on the forward strand.
TTCCATGTCACTCACAGCAACGTTGTTTCTTGGACCGAACATTGGAAAATGTGCTTACAAGTGGGGATTTTAGACTATAATGACATTTTGGAGAAGGACTGTGAGGCTTTCCAACTTTAATTCAACTCCAGATGTTTAGCCCATGCCAAAGCCAGGAGTTCCTTCCCTCTTGTCAGAGACTGGTTCGGAGTTGGGCAGAACAAAGTCAACCAAAGCCAATGAGATTCCAGAAGAGGCTTGCTTGAGCCCTCTGAAAATAAGGAGTCAGTCTATTTCTCTTCAACTGGAAATGGACACAAACGTGCGCTTTGTCAGTTGGTGCTGGCAGCCATCCTGTGACCACGTGGAGAACCAGCTTTAGGATAAAGCAAGGTCAAAAGACACAAAGAACCTAGGTGTGAAAATGCCTTCGAGCTGGAGAACCCATCACCTGGAAGCTTTCCCTGTGGTTGAAGAACAGAAAATTCCCTTTTGTGTGAGATAATAAATTTCCCTAGGGTTTAAGCCAGTCTGGCTGGAATTTTTATATTCTTCAAGTAGCTTTGCATCTGATTTAGACCTTAGATACAAATTATTCTCACTCTTTAATAAGATTTGACTTTATGATTATCCTGAGATCAATCTGTTTCTTTTTCAAATGCAGTAGGCTGCTCCTGGTTGCTCAGAACTGTAAGGCTCAATGGTCCTACTTTGTAGCTCCCATTAATTTTCAGAAGAGGGGTCAGGTCTTACTGAAAGTTCCCCTTCTTCCAGGGCTTGAAGATGGTTTAGAAGTGATAGCACTTGCTGCAAACATGAGGGCCAAACTTGAGTCTGACCCCCAGGACCCACCCCCATAAAAAGATGGGAGTGTACACACACACACACACACACACACACACACACACACACACACACACACAACTGTAACCCAAGTGCTGTGGGGAGCAGAGACTGGAGAATCAATGGGACTTGGGAAAATGGAGGCTTCATGTTCAGAGAGAGGCTCTGTCTTATGTAAACAAGTGGATGAACAATAGAGGAGGGAAACCCACCCCCCTTGCCTCCACAAGCATGCAGAGGCACCTTCACCTGCCCATACATGTATATATACCACAAACATACACGCACACACAGACACACACTACATCACCAATAGTACACATGCAAAAAAAAAAAAAAAAATTCTCTCAGTCCCATACTTCTAACACTACTGAATTAAAAGCAAAGGAAAGACTAAACAGCAAAGTGTTCTGTAGGAAGTTAGGGTATATTTGGTCTTGCTTCCATGAGAGCCAGCATTTACTTGAAAGTTTTGGGCCTTCCATACTATGATTAAAACCTGTAGTCCTGTACCCACCCCATTCAACATGCAATAACAGAGGCAGCCAGGTAGGTGAACCCCTCTCAGGATTCTCAGAGACTCCTCCTATGTGAGGCTGAGCTCTTAGATACCATGAGATCTTAGAAAATGGATACACCCACATTTTGGTACTCTGTACTTGGGGATGGTGGGATGAAAAAGAAGAACCACTGAAGGGCTCCTGCTAACTAAGGGTGCCTGTTCCAAGAAATATAGGGTGGTCAGGAGAGTTCTGTTTGGATTTCATCTCTCTCTTACTTCCTCTGCCCACGACTTCTGCACCAGGACATCACTAAGGAAGAGGACAGCATTAAGCGCTTCCCTAGTCAAGAATGATCAGAATTCTACAAACTAAGGTGTAAAACTTTGTGCTTTACCAGAAAGAGAATGTGTCATGTAGAGTCTCAACACTGACATGAGAATAGCAAAACTCGCCACTGTGCGTGGTGATAGAAATGGAGTAAATAACATTTTCTGTGTTGTCTCTTCCACATCCTCACTGCTTCAGCTTGACCTCCTGGCCCACCACCTCCTTCTTGAGGGTACGCCTCAGAACCTTCAGCTTAGCTGGATGGCTAGTCCTACCTGCAGTGCCCACACTACAATAGATAAATGTGTTCATATTAGAACAGGTCTGTGGTCCAGGTTTCAGGAAAGCTATGACTACACACTTCCGCTGTGGTTAGAAGGAGGCATATAGCCGGCCCATGGAGCCCAGATGTCTCATGCTCAGAGAGGCAGAGTGGTGAGGAATGCTGCTTTCCCATCCTTCACAGGTACCTTGCCACGTGTTTATGTCATACCTGACATGGGGCAGCTAAGCCTAGTGTTTCAGTCTTGGTCACAACACTGATTTTCAAGTTCACTCACAGACTAATAGCTTTAAAGAACTATAATATACACATGGCTGTGATCCAACAACCCTGAGCTTAATCCTGCTCATATGTTGATTAACTGTGTGACTTCAGATAAGCCATTTCAGCTCGGTTTCCTCTGGCACCTAATTGGGGGATTATCTCACACTGTCTCAGATCCTGTATCATTTGTGGGGCAGAGGCATAATGAGTGCATTATAAAAAGTGCCCTCCCATGGCCTGTTTTAAGGATATAGTATCTTTTAGACAAGATAATCCCATGAAAGTATTGGTTTCCCCAAGTCAGATGAGTGTGCTAACCTACACCACTGAGGTGTAGCCTGTATTTGGCTAATTGAATATCATTATGTGCTTTGAAACTGTCCCTGCATTTCAAAAAACCCTGTTTCTTATTAAGAAAAAAATTGTATATAATCATTCAACAATGTGCTATAAGAAAGCAGCTGCTTTAAGAGTATTTCTGTGGAAAAGCCAGTTGTTTGGGAATTGGGATGCATTCTGCCACTTATGAAAAGAAGCAAATAAAAAAAAGAAAGAGAGAGAGAGAGAGAAAGAGCGAGATGAGAGGCACAAATATATTGACAGATGAGAAGAATAAATGTTTTTGTTGCATGCACCATGCAGAGGTGTCGCACACACCAAATTATGACATAACTGTGAGAGTAATGGCTGCAGCTGTTGGCTTTGTAAAATGATCCACAATACCCACTCTATTAAGCACAGCAACATGTCCAAGTCACTTCATACAATGAGGACAGCCTAATCCCCTGCCACGTGAGCTCTGGCCAAACATGGCCATATTACAGCATTAGGATAAACTCAGGAATAATCACATCCATAGGAGGAAAAAAAAAGTCCCTTGCTTAAACAAAGCAAGCATGTGAATCTGCTAGTGAACAAAAAAAAAAAAAAAAAAAAAAAATTCTTGGTGAATTGCCAAGTAAGAACACAGGGTAAACATTCCATATGTTGCCTGGATTTCCATGGAGTAAGAAACCACTAGCGGGAAAATTTGACTTGGGCAAACCATGAAGCTGCTGCTGGGCTGTGCACATTCATTTCACTTATTCTTTTGATTGACAGAGTTTCCTGAACATTTCTGGATTTCCAGGCACAGGATATGTATAGAAATACAGTGGCGAGCTCTGCACAAGAGGCATACACTGAACACATAAATGAACAATTGCGGCGAACCTCCCGACCAGCAGGAAAGAAACGACCACAAACGAAGAATCCTTCTTGTATCACACTTTATTGGAGAGCACTTGGTTAACAGATGAGCTGATGGCGGAGGGCCCCGAGCACTGCCTTGCTGCGACTTTTATACAGTTCAAGCCTACGTGCACACAAGTGATTGGCTACAAGATTGACGTCACAAGCAA
>PVKW010051680.1:0-12908 GCA_004027895.1 Orientallactaga bullata
GAGGGAGGGGAGGAAGGGAGGGGGAAAGGAGGAAGGGAGGGAGGGAAGAAGGGAGGAAGGAAGGTAGGTAGGTTTCTCCACACTGAGGAAGGCTTCCTGGAAGCCCAAAGTTAAGTCTTAAAGAACTTCCAGGAAATCAGGAGAGGGTGTTGACCAGAGTGAGAAACAAACTGGGGAGGGCAGAAGGCTTGCTGTGGCCGGAGCTGAAGGCTGGGGGCCTTTGTGTGCTCCAACAAGGCTCTGGGCACTGGAAGCGGGTCACCCCCTGTGCCCTCGGGAAGGAAAATAACTCATGAAGAATGGCTAGGAGGGAAGCCCACTGCTCTGGAGACGGGTCGATGGAAAACTGTGAATGAAGTCTGTCAGCGCAGAAGAGAAGACATGGTTTGGGAGCCAGAGCAACCAAGCTTTACTTGACCCGATGGTGGCTCTGAGATCCCGACATGAGCTGCATTATAGTTCATTCAGAATGTAGACTTTACTTAAGGGCACTTGCTTGTGCCTGACAGCTTGGGTTAGATTTCCCAGTGCCCATGTAGAGCCAGGGACACAAAGCGGTGCATGCGTCTAGAATTTGTTTGCAGTGGCAGAAGGCTCTGGTGTGCCCTTTCTCTTTCTGTCTCTCTCTCAAATAAATAAAAAAAAATTAATTAAAAAAAAAAGCTTCGTGGTGGCGCACGCCTTTAATCCCAGCACTCGGGAGGCAGAGGTAGGAGGATCGCCGAGAGTTCGAGGTCACCCTGAGACTACAGAGTGAATTCCACATCAGTCTGGGCTAGAGTGAGACCCTACCTCAAAAAAAAAAAACCAAGGGCTGTAAAGATGGCTTAGTGGTTGTGGGAGTTTGAATAGATGTCCCCCAATATCTTCAGTGTTTTATTAGTTTGTAGTTTGCATCTGCAGCCACCTGGCTGGAGTCAATGTCACTGGGTGGATCTTAAGGTGTGGAGTGGGTTTGAGATTTCTATCTAAAGATATGCAAAGTGTGCCTAGCTGGAGTTCCTGAGCTGTGCTGAGCTGTGTGGCTTTTGGTTTTGCTTTCTGTGTCTGATCCTGTGAAAGCAGGCCAGTTTCTTCTGCCATTATAGAACTTCCCCTGAACCTGTAAACTTCAATAAATCCCTTCCTCCATAACTGTGCCTGGTCTGGAAGTTCATCTCAGCAAACCTGAAGCTGTCTGCTACAGTGGTTAAGGTGCTTGCCTGCGAAGCCCAAGGACCCATGTTCAACTCTCCAGGGCTCACATAAGCCAGATGTACAAGCTGATACATGTGTGCAAAGTCACACATGCATACAAGGTGGTGCATGTGTCTGGAGTTCAATTGCAGTGGATGGAGGCCCTGGTGTGCTAATTCTCTTTCTCTCTCTCTCTGTCTCTCTCATGAAAAAAATTACAAAAATAAATAAATAAGGGCTGGAGAGATAGCTTAGCAGTTAAGGCACTTGCCTGCAAAGCCTAAGAATCCAGGTTTGATTCTCCAGGTCTCACATAAGCCAGATGCACAAAGTGGCGCATGCCTCTGGAGTCCATTTGCAGTGGCTAGAGGCCCTGGCATGCTCATTCTTTCTCTCTCCTCTCTCTTTCTGTCTCTAACAAATAATTTTTTTAACTTAAGGAAAGAAAGAAAGAAACAAAGAAACAAAAAAAGAAGGAAAGAAAGGGAGAGAGAAAGAAAGAAGGAAAGTAGCAGGGCATGGTGGCGCACACCTTTAATCCCAGCACTCGGAAGGCAGAGGTAAGAGGATCGCCATGAGTTTGAGGCCACCCTGAGACTACATAGTGAATTCCAGGTCAGCCTGGGCTAGAGGGAGACCCTACCTAAAAAAAAAAAAATATATATATATATATATATATATATATATATATATATATATATATGTATGTATTAAATTAAATTTTATTTTATTTATTTAAGAGAGGGAGAAAGAGAGGCAGAGAGACAGAAAGCATGGGTGTGCCAGGGCCTCCTAGCCACTGCAAACAAACTCCAGACACATGTGCAACCTTATGCATCTGGCTTTATTTGGGTACTAAGGAATTGAACCTGAGTCCTTTGGCTTTGCCAGCAAGCTCCTTAACCACTAAGCCATCTCTCTAGCCCCCTAAAATATTATTTATTTATTTATTTATTTATTTATTTACAAGCATAGAGAGTCTGAGATAGAGAGAGGAGAGAGAGAGAGAAGGGGAGTAGGCACTTGGCACTCTGGGCCTTCCAGCCACTGCAAACGAACTCCAGATGCGCGCGCCCCCTGTGCTTATGTGGGTGCTGGGGATCAGGCCATTAGGTATTCCAGGCAAGCACCTTAACCGCTGAGCCATCTCCCTAGCCCACTCTGGCAAATTTTTTATACAAGTGTCTACTTGGCTGATATATATCATAAGGAAAAGCATTTTGGGGGCTGGAGAGATAGCTCAGCGGTTAAAGCATTAGCTTGCAAAGCCTGCAGGCTTTCAGTATATACCCCGGTATCCACATAAAGCCAGACACACATAGTGGCTCATGCCTCTGGAGTTCGTTTGTTGTGGCAAGAGGACCTGGGGTGCCCATAACCTCTGTGTGTGTCTCTTTCTGTCTCTCTCCTTCCTCACAAATAAGTAAATAAAAACATTTTTTTAAAAAACCATTTCAAATATGTTTATTATGCCTCCACAGACTACTTAGACCCGGCAGAGCTTCACTTGGCAAGAAAATGAGGTTCCTGGCCCCACAACACGCACACCCCCATCCTCACAGTGCCACCCATGCAAGCCCATTAAAAGCACAGTTGGTCTAAATCTCCATCCTGCCTCCAGCCTCCGGCACAGCCCAGGGAGACTGGGAGTTGCCCCTCTGGTTGTGACGCAGGCCGTAGCTCTGGGCGAGGATCAGTGTCCCGGGGCCTCAGTCCTCCGCCTGGCCCTCCAGCTGTTGCTGCACTAGACGGGCATACACATCCTGGTCCTCCCTGAGCTGAGCCTGTTCCAGCAGCCGCCCTTGCTTTAGCACCAGGATCTGGTCGGCGTTCTGAACTGTGTGCAGCCTGTGGGCGATCATCAGCACTGTTCTGTCCCCACGGGCTTTCCAGGCCTGCAGCTGCAGGGGCAGAATCACATAGGTGCCTCAGAAAAGTGAGGATGGGCCAGACGTGACACCCCAGCTGGGTACCATCTCCTGTGACTTGGGGTAAAGGAGGCATGAAACGTGAGAGGGCTGCAAAGGACAGGAAATTAGGGTCCGCTGTACCCTTCTGGTTTGACTGTACTGCTCCCACCGGGAAAGGAAGCCACCAAGGACCAGATGCCCACACCGCTACCTTCTCCATTCCATTCTATTGACGGCTGACCTTCATTACCAGCTCAGTCGGATGAAGGAAGCCTAGGGTGAGGCACACCTTTGGGTGTCTGCAGAGGGTTACCACAAGAAGCTAGAGAGGATTAACTGAGGGAAGATGATCCACTCTGAATGTGGGTGCAAGATTCCATGGGCACAGGCCCTGGGCTGAATTAAAAACAGGAAAAGGTTCCAGGCGTGGTGGCGCACGCCTTTAATCCCAGCACTCTGGAGGCAGAGGTAGGAGGAGCGCCATGAGTTCCAGGCCACCCTGAGACTACATAATGAGTTTCAGGTCAGCCTGAGCAAGAGTGAGACCCTACCTTGAAAAACCAAAAGAAAAAAGAAAAAAAAAAAGGAAAAGAAGAATGCCAGCTGAGTGCCAACACTTCTCTCTCTGCTGCCAGGTCTGCCAAGATGTGAAGAGTTCTAGCCAGCACACTCTGTGGCCAGGCCTTGCCCGCCATGATGGGCTGCACCCTTTCAAGCCATAAGGCCAAGTGCCACCCCTTACTGAGTTCCTTCTTGCCGGGTATGGGGTCACAGCAACAGGGAAGACAATAGCTACAACTTGCAACCCTGCCAAAGCGCAGACTCCCTCACATCAGCCGGCCATCCGTCTCCTCTTGCCCACATCCACACAAGCTGACCCTTCAAACATGACCCACTGTCCCCTGCCCTTCCCACGCCGGTACTCACAGCCTTCTCACAGTGGACATCCAGGGCACTGGTGGCCTCATCCAAGATGAGGACACGTGGGTTTCGCACAAGGGCCCGAGCAATGGCCAGGCGTTGTTTCTGTCCCACGGCCAGCTGGCTCCCTTTCTCCCCTACATCTGAGGAAATCAGACAAGTGCCCTTCCTCAGACAGACGTTCAGGGAGCCCTCCACCCCTCAAGGATGACAGGTGCATCCCTGGCCGTGTGTATGAGCTTGGCCTGGGGTGGGGAGAGCTGTGGTGGGGGTGGGAGCCCTGAGGCTGTCACATAGAGGAAGTATTATTCTGCTCTGGGGAACAGACTCCAGAGCAGGATTGAAACGCACAAGAATATATGGTGTGTGGTTTGAATGTGAACTGTCCCCATAGGCTCATATGTTTAAACTTTTGGTCCCCAGCTAGCAGGGCTGTTTGGAAATGTTGTGGAATGGACATGCAAGACATGGAGTCTTGCTGGGGAGAGTGGGTCACTGGAGGCATGAGTTGAGGTTTTATAACCTGATCACTCTCCATTTCATACCCACAGGTGCAATGTGACCAGCTGTCTCCCCCTCCTTCCACCACAGTGGACTGTATCCTCTCATACTGTAAGCCAAAATGGACTCTTTCTTCCTTAAGCTACTTCTTGTCAGGTATTTGGTCACAGCAAAGAGATGTGTGGGAGAAGAACAGGAAACAGGAACAGAGGGAAGGGCATGGAAGGAATATAGTTATAGGGGTACAACCATTACATCCTCCCAAGAATAAGTTCTACCTTCTCTTTTAGCTGCAAGGGTGGGTACACACAGCATAGAAGATACCTGTGTGTATTCCATCTTTCATTTCCCTTATGAAGTCATCTGCATGGGCCTCCCGGGCAGCAGCCATCACCTGAGCATCCTCACAGCTCTTCAGCCCGTAGGCAATGTTGTCCCTCACCGAACCGGAGAACAGCACGGGCTCCTGACCAACCAAAACCACCTGGGCATGGGATGGAAGGCAAGGATGGTTTAACCCTTGGTTCCTCAGAATGGATCCCTGGCCTTTCTTCCCATGGAGCCCCCCCCCCCCGCCACATGCCCTCTCTCCTGCCCACCTGGCGATGCAGGTAATGGTGTTCATACTCTGAGACAGGATTCCCATCCAGCAGCAGCTGGCCTCCACTGGGCTGGTACAGATTCTGCAGCAGGGCAGCCACGGTGCTCTTTCCTGACCCATTGGGTCCCACCAGCGCTGTCACCTCTCCAGGACGCAGGGTAAACGTCACACCCTGGAAACCCAGTAGTGTCAGGGACCTCCCCCCTTCTCCCACAGAACCCCTCTGCTTCTCTTCATAGAAGAAGAAAGAACATCTTCTCCAATCTGCATACCCAGGTCCCTCCCTGTGACCTCTCTCAGTACCTGAAGCACAGGCTCATTGACGCGGCTGGGATATGCAAAGGAGACATTTTGGAATTCCACAATGCCTTTCAGCATGGGAGGGGCCAGTGTCCCTGACTCTGGCAGATTTGGTCTTCGGTCCAAGTAGTAAAAGACTTTCTCAGCAGCTCCCACGTTGCTCAGCATATCCCCGAATGAGTATACTAGAGACTGGGGCACAGGAATAGACTACTAATCAAACACCTCTGCTGGAATCCAGCTCCCCAACTCCTCACAACCCCACCCACCCACGCAAAAAAAAAAAAAAAATCCTCTAATAGAGAAACCAGATGTAAGTCCAGGAAGCTACAGTCATCTCAATTTTTACAAAAATGACAAAAATATTCACTGGAGAAAAGACAGTCTCTTTAACAAATGGTGCTGGGAAAACCGCATATCTATATGTAGAAGGATGAAAATAGATCCTTATCTATCTCCATTCACAAGAATCAAGTCCGAATGGATCAAAGACTTTAATATCAGACCTGAAACTCTGAAACTGCTAGAGGAAAAAGTAGGAGAAACCTTTCAACATATTGGCATAGGCAACAACTTTCTAAACCCCAGTTGCTCAGGAACTAAAACCACTAATCAATCACTGGGACCTCATGAAATTACAAAGCTTTTGTACAGCAAAGGACACTGTGAATAGAGCAAAGAGGCAACCTACAGAATGGGAGAAAATCTTTGCCTGCTATACATCTGACAGAGGATTAATATCTAGGATATACGAATAACTCAGAAAACTAAATAAGAAGAAATCAAATAAGCCAGTTTAAAAGGGGGGGGGAGCCGGGCGTGGTGGCGCACACCTTTAATCCCAGCACTCGGGAGGCAGAGGTAGGAGGATCACCGAGAGCTCGAGGCCACCCTGAGACTACATAGTTAATTCCAGGTCAGCCTGGACCAGAGTGAGACCCTACCTCGCAAATCCAAAAAAAAGGGGGGGGGGCTATGGGCTGGAGAGATAGCTTAGCAGTTAAGGTGCTTGCCTGTGAAGCCTAAGGATCCAGGTTTGATTTTCCAAGTTCCACATGAGCCAGATACACAACCATGCATCTGAAGTTCATTTGCAGTGGCTAGAAGCCCTGGTGCTCCCATTCTCTCTCTCTCTCTCCCTCTCTCTCTCTTTCTGCCTCTCTCTGTGTGCCTCTGTCTCTAATAAATAAAAATAAATATTTTTTAAAAGGGCTATGGAACTAAATAGAGAGTTCTCAGCAGAAGAAATACAAATGGCATATAAACATCTAAAAAAAAAAAGTTCTACATCCTTAGCCACCAAGGAAACCCAAATTAAAACTACTTTGAAATAAATAAATATAGGGCTGGAGAGATGGTTTAGTGGTTAAGGCACATGCCTACAAAAGCAAAGGACCCCAGTTCGATTCTCCAGGTCCCACGTAAGGGGGCACACATGTCTGGAGATCGTTTGCAGTGGCTAGAGGCCCTGGCGTGCCCATTCTCTCTCTCTCTTTCTCTCTCTCTCTCTCTCAAATAAATAAATAAATAAATATATTTTTTCAAAAAGATTCATAGCTGGGTGTGGTGGCATACACCTTAATTCCAACACTCAGGAGGCAGAGGTAGGAAGATTGCTAGGGGCCACCCTGAGACTACATAGTGAATTCCAGGTCAGCCTGGGCTAGAGAGAAACCCTACCTCGATAAAACAACAACAACATAAAAGTATCCTCTACCTTTCAAATGTACTTTGGGTGGAATGGGGGTGGTGGAGGATCTTGAGTGTGGCTGGAGATCTGCTTTTGTCATTTTAAAGCATCGTCTCCACTGTGCAGCCCATGCTGGGCTGGGACTGCAGACATGTCCCACCATGCCCAGCCTAATTTAGGTAGAATTTGAAAACCACCAAGACCTCGGTGTTGGAGCTTGAATAGCAATGGGGAGAATACCCGTCCTCCGAGTACACGTTCCTTCCTCCCTCCGATGTTTGCTCTACTGCTCTTCATTCCTCACGCTCAGTGCCGTCTTGCATGAGACCAAGAATGCCACGAAAGTGGGCACTGCCTGGCATGGCGGCACACACATTTAATCCCAGTGCTTGGGAGGCAGAGGTAGGAGGATCGCTGTGAGTTCAAGGCCAGCCTGGGACTATGGAGTGAGTTCCAGGTCATCCTGAGCCATAGTGAGATCCTACCTCAATAATAATGATAACAATAATAAAGTGGGCATTGGGGCTAACTCCCCTTTGTAGTCACGAGATAACCTAGATCTCAGCACATAAAAGATGATTGAGGGCTGGAGAGATGGCTTAGTGGTTAAGGCGCATGCCTGCAAAGCCTAAGGACCCAGGTTCGATTCTCCATGTCCCACATAAGCCAGAAGCACATAGTGGCAAATGTGTCTGGAGTTCATTTGCAGTGGCTAGAGGCCCTGGCGCGCCCATTCTCACTCTCGCTCTCTCTCTGTCTCTACTAAATAAATAAATAAAAATAATAAATCTTTTTTTTTTAAGTTGATTGATAAGGCCAGGCATGGTAGTGCATGCCTTTAATCCCAGCCCTTGGGAGGCAGAGGTAAGAGAATCTCTGTGAGTTCAAAGCCATAGTGAGAATACATAGTGAATTCCAGGTCAGCGTGAGCTAGAGTGAGACCCTGCCTTCAAAAAACAAAAAGAGAGAGTTGATAAATGTCTAGAATTATGAAATAAAGCCCTAAGTGAAATAAGTAATTATTTTTTAAACCAATAACTATAAAAAAGTTAAAGGTCTAATTTTTTTTTTTTTTTTTTTGGAGAGAGGTAGAGAGGTAGAGGCATAGAGAATGGGTGCGTGAGCAGCCTCTCAGCCTCTGTGAACGAAACCCAGATGCATGCGCCCCCTTGTGGTCAAGTGCAGCATTGCGCCCGTGCATCACTTTGCATCTGGCTAAACGTGAGACCTGGAGATTGGAACCAGCGTTCTTAGGCTTAGCAGGCAGGCACCTTAACCGCTAAGCCATCTCTCTAGCCCAAAGGTCTAAGTTCTTAATCAAGCTACACTTTTTGTTTTTTTCAAACTCCCAGTGATCCTCCTTACCTCTGCATCCCTAGTGCTGAGATTAAAAGTGTGTGCCACCATCCTCACCCGGATATATATATATAGTTTGTTTGTTTTGTTTTGTTTTGTTTTGTTTTGTTTTGTTTTGTTTTGTTTTGTTTTGTTTTGTTTAAGGTAAGGTCTCACTCTAGTCCTGGCTGACCTGAATTCACTATGTAGTCTGAGGGTGGCCCTGAACTCACAGCTATCTTCCTACCTCTGCCTCCCGAGTGCTGGGATTAAAGGCGTGCGCCACCATACCTGGCATCACCAGCTATATTTATATTTTGAATTTGCTTCAAAGTAATACAGGTGAGTCAGGAGGACACACATCAAACACGATGGGCCATGAGGTGGTCTCTGGTGAAGGGGTGATGGGCACCCAGTGTTCTTGCTGTTGTCTTGGGGGAGTAGATGCATGACAATCTCCATAAAAATTAATTTTGTTGTTTTGTTTTGAACAAAGGCTCAAAGCGCCTCACTCACATTCACAAACTGCCTCACTTCCTCCTGGTACATCAGGAAGGAGACCAGCCCACCCTGGGTGACCTCGCCATCCAGGACCTGCTGCAGTCCACAGCTCAGAATTAGCACCTGCGTGCCCAAGTTCACCACCTGGGAGGGGAGAGGAAAGGTGAGGCTGATCTGCCCTGGCCCAGAACCCACCGACGCTCCCGTCCCTTCCCTTCCCTCTCCGCCTCCATGGGCCTCCCCTGCGCCCTCGCTGGCTGCCGCACCCTCTGTAAGAGCAGGTGCACGGCTTTCTCCAGGTCTCGTTGCCACCACAGCCGCCGGCATCTCTCCAGGGCTTCCTCATAGCGGCAGACCTCGTGCTCCTCGGCTCCAAAGCTGCGCACGGTCGGAAGCCCACCGACCACCTCGCACACCACCTCCCCTGCCCTGGCCAAGGCAGCCTGGGTCTCCTGAAGCACAGCCTGGGAAGGCAGATGGTGGTTAGAGCAGAAGACTCACTGTGGCCCTGGGGACACTCACTGCCATCGAAACACACCGGGACCCTTTTTCCCTCGTTCTCACCCGTCTTCCGAGAAGGAACAGGAAGACAAAAGGAAGGAGAGAGGGTGCAGTAGTAAGCTCTCGCTGTCGGAGACTGGAGAAGACGCGCTATTTTTTAACTTCACTTTAATTATTCTACCCTGTGTCCGGTGAGGAAGGAAGGAGAGATAGGGGTTCCCAGGAGCCATGGCTAGTCAAGAAAGGTGGAGATGTAATTCAAAATGGGTCAGAGGACTAAATGTAAGAACTAAAACTGTAAAACTCATAGGAAAAATGGGCTGGGGAGATGGCTCAGTTGTTAAAGGCGCTTGCTTGCAAAGTCTGCCAGCCCAGGTTGGCCCTGATACAATTCCCCAGCACCCACATAAAGCCAGATGCACAAAGTGGTGCCCACATCTGGAATTTACTTGCAGCTTCAAGAGGCCTTGGTGTGCCCATTCATACTCATTCTCTACCCTTTCTCTCTCTCTCCCCCCTTCCATCATAAATATATAAATAAAAACATATTTAAAGTGGCACACACCTTTAATCCCAGCACTCAAGAGGCAGAGGTAGAAGGATCACCATAAATTCAAGGCCACCCTGAGACTCCATAGTGAATTCCAGGTCAGCCTGAGCTAGAGCAAGATCCTACCTTGAAAAACTAAAAGCAATAAAATAAAGAAAGGAAAGATGCCACCCTGCCCGCTGCAGGGACGAATGTCTTTCAGACTAACCTGACTGGCATGATGCTAGGATGGTCACAGCCCTCACTGGCATCCGTCCACCCAGCAGGACCTCGGGCAGGGTGAGGCACTTTGCCAGCATGGCAGCGCCAGCCAACCCCTTCTAGAGAGCAGTCCTCGCTGCGGTCTTCTCGGGAGTCCAGTAGTCACTGAGGAACGAGGTCCTTTGGCCTCCCATCAAGGGAGGCGGGAGCGGCACGTCAGTGCCCTAGACATATAACTCAAGAGATCCCCGGAGGAGCATGCCCAGACGGACGGGTCACGACTCCCAGAGAGGGTAACAACGCATGATGTATCCATACAAAATATGTTGTTAATAATAATAAAAACGTTTTTAATTTATTTATTTGAGGAAGAGAAAGAAGCAGAGAGAGAGAGAGAATGGGCATGCCAGGGCCTCCAGCCACTGCAAACTCCAGATTCATATGACACCTTGTGCATCTGACTTCTGTGGATCCTGGGGAATTGAACCTACGTCCTTTGATTTTGCAGGCAAGTGCCTTAACCACTAAGCCATCTCTCCACCTGCCTTTTCCCTTTTTTTTTTTTTCCTTTCTATCTCTTCTTTGGATGCTGGATGGGATCCCAAGCACACCTGCCCCTGCACTTAGAGGTTTCCACCTTTATATACCCAGCCTCAAGCCCTGAGCTGGCAACCCTCTGTCTTTCAGGGATCCTCTCATACCCTTGGATGTCTTTTCTGTATTTTCCTTAATAAGATCTACTTTTTCCTTCCCCAAAATAGTTAAATAAAAACTTTTGTTCACCATAAGACCTGTGACGGTTCCATTCTGTTGTCAACTTGATCAGATTAGGAACTGGGTGAGAGCCATGTCTCTCAGGGGGGTCTTTGAGGGCCCTAACTCACAGGAAGTCCTTCCTCCTGAGTGGGTGGACCTTCTGGCAGGGGGAGTATAGAAGGAAGCCCTTCTTTTGTCCAAGTACTTGCTGGTGTGTGTGTCTACAGCTCAGCTGTCGTCTGAGGACAGTGGAACCCAGCCTGCATTCAGCCCCGTGAAGTGGGCATTTACGGTCCTCCAGTTCCCCAGTCTGTAGGTGGCTTTTGTTGGACTGTCCAGCCTACGTCTGCAAAGCTAATCCAATACCCCGCCCTCCTTTTAATCCACATTCATTCTACAGGGTCTGAGCCTCTGCAGACCCCGCCAGATGCCAACAGTAAGAAGACAAGGAACGCAAGGAGAACTTTGTAGACCATATTTCTGAGAAGGAACTACGGTGGAAACTGTTCTTGGAGGGAGAGAGGGAAGGAGGGATGGATGATGGCTATGCTGAGTCACTGTAGCTCTAGAACAAAACTGTTCTGCATCAGAGTAGGCTGAGCTCAGTGCAAGGCTGCCGCTGCCTCTGACAAGGATCGTTACGACATCACAAAGAATTAACAACAGCCCTAGCCACAAAATGTGGATTCCAATTTACAACATGGTGTCATGTTGAGCCATTTCTGACTCAGGACAATGCCATCACTGCCATCAGGCCGGCCTGTTGTTAACCACAATGACCTTTAACTACAGTTATCCCTGGGCATGGTGACACTAAAACACAGCCTGATTACAGTTATCCCTCGACACGGTGACACTGAAACACAGCCTAACTACAATTATCCCTGGACACAGTGACATTGAAACACAACCTGACTACATTTACCCTGGACATGGTAAAATATTGAACACAACTTGAATACAGTTATCCCTGGACACGGTGACACTGAAACACAGCCTGACTGCATTTATCCCAGGACATGGTGACACTGAAACACAACCTGACTGCATTTATCCCTGGACACGGTGACATTGAAACACAGCCTGACTGCATTTATCCCTGGACATGGTGACATAGAAACACAGCCTTACTAAAATTATGCCTGGACACAGTGACACTGAAACAAAACCTGACTGCATTTATCCCTGGACACCGTGACATTGAAACACAACCTGACTGCATTTATCCCTGGACACGGTGACATTGAAACACAGCCTGACTGCATTTATCCCTGGACATGGTGACATTGAAACACAGCCTGACTACAATTATCCCTGGACACAGTGACACTGAAACACAACCTGACTGCATTTATCCCTGGACACCGTGACACTGAAACACAACCTGACTGCATTTATCCCTGGACAGGGTGACACTGAAACACAACCTGACTGCATTTATCCCTGGACACTGTGACATTGAAACACAACCAGACTGCATTTGTCCCTGGACATGGTGACATTGAAACACAGCATGACTACAATTATCCCCGGACACAGTGACACTGAAACACAACCTGACTGCATTTATCCCTGGACACGGTGACATTGAAACACAGCCTGACTACAATTATCCCTGAACACAGTGACACTGAAACACAACCTGACTGCATTTATCCCTGGACACGGTGACACTGAAACACAACTTGACTACAGTTATCCCTGGACATGGTGACATTGAAACACAGCCCGACTACAATTATCCCTGGACACAGTGATACTAAAACACAACCTGACTGCACTTATCCCTGGACACGGTGACATTGATACACAACCTGACTGCACTTACCCTGGACATGGTGACATTGAAACACAACCGGACTGCATTTATCCCTGGACAAGGTGACATTGAAACACAGCCTGACTGCATTTATCCCTGGACATGGTGACATCGAAACACAGCCTGACTGCATTTATCCCTGGACA
>PVKW010051681.1:0-12853 GCA_004027895.1 Orientallactaga bullata
CCCGGAAGGTGAAAAGCACAGGAAAGTTCACACTTGCTAGAAATCAAAGATGATCTTTTAATCTCTTGCTTAGTTCCCTAGAGACCTGTTTTTCCACAATCAGGCCCCTCCTGGGAGGGAGGTCTTTCGTAGGTTTTAAACATTGTGGTTGGTCAAGTTCAACTCCTGGAACTTGGTGCCAGAACTAATCTCTTCCTGAGACAGCCCCTCGTCCTAACAAACCAGCTGTCCCTCTGCTTCACCTGAGCCAGCCTACCTCTAAAGGTTATAAAGACCTTTGCAAGGGGAGGGCAGACTCACTCTCCCTCTCTCTCTCTCTCTGATCACTTGGAAACTTCCAGCTGTAGGTGAGTTTTCTCCCCATTTGGGCCTGGGCTGGCTTGGCCCAGAACCAGGTCCAGCTGGGAGGGCCCCCTGGAGCTTACTCTGCACATGGGCTCCTTTATCCCCTCCAGCTCCCCACATGGCAGGAGCTCCTTGAACTTTCTTTTCTCTTTTCTTTCCATTCTCTTTTTCCCCATGCCATCCATGTGGGATCTCTAGCCATGTGGGTGCCTTTTCCTTGGCCCTCAATAAACATAATAATTTCATAATTATCCTTCTCAGTTCTCTTTTTATTCAATTTTTTGACTAAAATTAGAAATGAACCTAAGGTTTGGGATGCAAGGACTTTCCTGGACCCTTAGCACCTTGTTACAGAAGAGAATGGGCACACCAGGGCCTCCAGCCACTGTAAATGAACTCTAGACACATGTGCCACTTTGTTCATCTGGCTTTATGTGGATACTGGGGAATCGAACCTGAGTCCTTGGGCTTTGCAGGCAAGCACCTTAACTGCTGAGCCATCTATGCAGTTTTCTGTTCTCCACAGCCTTTCACTTTCCCCTTAGTGACAGCTCAGTGCATTTCATCCTACCTTTCTTACCAATAATCTTCATCATAAGGGATTGTATTACTTTCCATCACTGTAACAAAATAGCTGAAATAAACACCTTAAAAGAAGAAAGATTTGCTTAGGCTCATGGTTTAAGATGCTTCAGTCCATGGTGTCACTGTGACTAAATAACTTAGAACAACTTAAAGGGAGGAATTACTTATTTTGACTCCTGTGTGTTTGGGCCTAGGCACTTGGCCTATCATATATCATGTGATATCATATGTCATGATATCATATATCATGGTGGTGGGTAGGTATGGCGGAGAGGTTTCTTAATCTCCTAGTGGACAGGCAGCAGAGAAAGGAATACAGAAAGGGGCCAGGGCAAGATATAACTTCCACCGATATGCCTTCAGTGACCCACTTCATCTAACTTTGCCCTACCTCCTGCTTTTCATCATTGCTGAATAATGCCTTTGTCTCTCCAGGAAGTAGTCCACTCACAGTGTCAAAGCACTCATGACCTAATCTCTGGAAACACCTGGAAGACACATATAAAGTTGTGCTCCACTAACCTCTAGACATTTCTTAACCTAATCAATTGACAAGATTAATCATCACGGGGTGTAAAGCATATTGTTTCCCGATAATTCTAAGAGGATACTCTCCCCAGAATAGATGTTCAACAAATTTAACCTGCAGGATGTACTTCACTCTCCCAGGGTCGCTCAGCATCCTCCCCCTAGAAGAGAAGGAGGAAGACAGGAAGATATGCCACCAGGCTTTTGTACCTGACACCACCACAAAAGATATAAGATGGCCCTCCATAAAGTGGGAGTGTATAATAGATCTCAGATGTCTAAGAGACCACAGACCAATGCTAGAATTCAAGAAAAATGTAAGTTAATTTCTGGAATTTTCTAGGGTAAGTATCAAATAGAAATTGGATCTCAGGAATTTACCTCAAAACTTATCTGGAGCCAGGGGTAATGGCATGTGCTTTTAATCCCAGCACTTGGGAGGCAGAGGTAGGAGGATCGCCATGAGTTTGAGGCCATCCAGAGCTTAAATAGTGAATTTCAGGTCAGCCTGGGCTAGAGAAAGACCCTATTTTGAAAAAACCAAACACAACAACAATAAAATTATCTGGAACTGGCGTGAGCTTCTCAGAATTGTTGAGGTCTACAAATGTATTTGTTTGGGGGTCATTCTAGAGGTAACAAAACCATCTTGGACTGACCACAGCCCCATGGTCATTTGATCACTTTAGGCTAATCAGAACTTAAGGCTTTGGGTGGTACACAGGCCAGGGATCTTGTCATGTAGCAGTGACAATTCTGATACTTGTCTGAATTATCATCTTTTTGTTTTGTTTTGTTTTAGAAACTAGGGGCTGAGATAGGATATACAACTATAGTCTGTTTCCTATGTGGCCATCACAGAAGCACAGGAACAGGGGTTTGCAGGAGCTAGGGTCAGTGTTGTATGAAAGGCGAGAGACTGTGTGTAGCTGGGAGGCACATGAGTTACCTCAGTACAGGACAAAGAGGCTTCCAGAACACTCCTATTGGTGGGAACTCTGGTCCTTCTTTTTTTTTTTTTTTTTTTTTTTTTTTTGGTTTTTTGAGGTAGGGTCTCACTCTAGCTCAGGCTGACATGGAATTCACTCTGTAGTCTCAGGGTGGCCTTGAACTCACAGCGATCCTGCCACCTTTGCCTCCCAAGTGCTGGGATTAAAGGCGTGCGCCACCACGCCTGGCTGGTCCTTCATTTTTTTTTTTCACTTAAATAGTGTTTTTCTTTTCCCTCCCTCCCTTCCTTCCTCCCTCCTTTCTTCTCTCCTTCTCTTTCTCTCCCTGAGACAAGGTCTCACTCTGTAGCTCAGGCTATCTTGGAACTCACCATGTAGCCCAGGCCTCAAATCCATGGTGAGGGTGCTATTTTTCTTTGTATGTCTTTTACCCTAACTGGCTTGTCTTTAGAGGAAATTCTGAAAACTACTACAACCTTTGTGAATAAAGACTGGATTGTGCAGCCGCAGAATTTCAAACCTTTAAGGGATTTTTTTAAAACCAATTTTACACATTCTGTTAGCTCATTTGGAGAACTACTAAATCAATAGTGACCACACTCATTTATATCCAGACCCAACAGTTCACATTTGAAAAACACTTTCAACATCTGGGGGCTTTACATGGCTACATATATATGAAAATATAAATATAAATATATATATTTAAAAATATAAAGGTATTTACACTTAAGGGTTTGGAATATTCATTAAGGTAGTAATATCATCTCACCTTTTTATTTATTTATTTGACAGAGAGCTAGGCAGAAAGAGAAAGAGAATGGGCTTGCCGGGGCTCTAGCCATTGCAAATGAACTCCAGATGCATGCATCACCTTGTGTATCTGGCTTCATGTGGGTACTGGGAAATCGAACCCAGATCCTTAGGCTTTGTAGGCAAGTGCCTTAACCACCGAACCATCTCTCCAGCCCTCTTCTAACCTTTTAAGTGCTGATTAGGGTTTAATAAATGCACGTAATGTAGTGTACAATGAGGTGAGAGGCCTATACTTGAAAGTAAGGAAAGAATTTTGAAGGCAGAAACAAAGTACTACTAGATTGTGAAAAATATACAGAAAAGATAGCCCAACATATATTTGCTTGAATGTGCTTAATTTTTAGATTGAGTCTAAACCTGGCGTGGTGGTGCCCGCCTTTAATCCCAGAACTTGGGAGGCAGAGGTAGGAGGATTGCCATAAGTTTAAGGCCACTCTGAGAGTACGTAGTGAATTCTAGGTAAGCCTGGGTTAGAGCAAGACCCTATCTCAAAACAACAACAACAACAAAAATAGATTAAGAGAGCCTGTGACTTACAGGTGCTAATAATAAAGTAGATTGATTCACAACAGTAGAAAGCTAGCATGCATGTCCTCTTGCTTGGATTTACCCTTCAATTTCTCTTGAACCCTTGGGCTCCCTAAAATAGTCTGGTGTGTTTCAAACCATTTTGTTGTGTTAAATATTGTTGTAGTCATACTTAACATAATATGTATGTGTGTATACATACATACATACATACATTGTGTATACACACACACACATATACACATAACTTAAATACTTTGGCATAGTCAGTATGGAATTTACTTATTAAACAGCTATTGGATCCTTCACTCTTAGCCAGGCATTATTTTAGACACAGAAGTGGACATAACAAAAACTTGTCTTGGTGAAGTTTACTTTCTTTTTCTTTTCTTTCTTTTTTTTAAAGAAATCTTTTTAAACATTTATTTATTTATTTGAGAGAGAGAGAGGGGCAGATAGAGAGAAAGAGAATGGGTACATCAGGGCCTCCAGTCACTGCAAACCAACTCCAGACACATGTGCCCCCTTGTGCATCTGGCTTATGTAGGTCTTGGGGAATTGAACTGGAGGCCTTAAGCTTTGCAGGCAAACGCTTTAACTGCTAAGTCATTTCCCCAGCCCTAAAGTTTTCTCTTTCTTTCTTTCTTTCTTTCTTTCTTTCTTTCTTTCTTTCTTTCTTTCTTTCTTTCCTTTCTTTCTTTCCTTTTCTTCTCCTTCTCCTTCTCCTTCTCCTTCTCCTTCTTTTTGGTTTTTCGAAATAGGGTCTCACTCTAGCTCAGGCTGACCTGGAATTCACTATGTAGTCTCAGGGTGGCCTCGAACTTATGGTGATCCTCCTATCCCTGCCTCCCAAGTGCTGGGATTAAAGGCATGCACCACCACACCTGGCTCTGAAGTTTACTTTCTTATTTGCTAATCTTTTTTGTTTTATCATTTGTTTTTGAGGTAGGGTCTCACTCTAGCCCTGGCTGACATGGAATTCACTATGTAGTCTCAGGCTGATCTTGAACTCAAAATTCTCCTACCTCTGCCTTCAGAGTGCTGGGATTAAAGGCATTGATATTTTATTTTATTATTATTAAGAACATACTTTGTATGGATACATTTTTTTTTCGAGGTAGGCTCTCACTCTAGCTCAGGCTGATCTGGAACTCTCTCTGTAGTTCCAGGCTGGCCTCGAACTCACAGTGATCCTCTGTTGCAGTCAGGTTCTCATTGCTGGTAGCAATCACCTGACCAAGAGCAGCTTGGGGGAAAAAAGGTTTATTTTGGCTTATAGGCTTGAGGGGAAGCTCCACGATGGCAGGGAAAATGACAACATGAGCAGAGGGTGGACATCACCCCCTGGCCAATATAAGGTGGACAACAGAAACAGAAACACTGGCAAGGGGACACTGGCTATAATACCCATAAGCCCGCCCCCAACAATACTCTACCTCCAGGAGGCGTTAATTCCCAAATCTCCATCAGCTGGGAACCTAGCATTCAGAACGCCTAAGTTTATGGGGGACACCTGAATCAAAACACCACATTCCACCCGTGGCCCCCATAAACTGATAACCATACATGATGTAAAATGCAATGCATCCATCCATCCAACTTTAAAAGTCCCCATAGTTTTTATCAATTCCAATTATGTTCATGCTTCCCCATATTCCAAGATCTTTTAACTGAGCCATAATACCAAAAAATAACCTCAAAAAACCAAAAATGGCACAGAATAAATACTCACACTGCAAAAGATGGCATTGGGCATAGCAAAGAAATATTCAACCAAATACAATATTTATCCTGGAAAACTTCATCTGGGGCCGGTAGCTTTCCTTAGCAGCCATCTCGTGGTCCTGGAACCTCCACTGGGTCTCCACTGCAACCCACAGTCTATTCTCTCCATCGGGTCTCTATGCGGGCATCCAGCAAACCTGCTTCACACTGCCCATGGCTGTTTCCAAAATACAAGACTGTGTTGCAAACTCAATGCCCCTCTCTTTCCTGCATTTCTTATACTCCACAATACCAGGTAGGGTGTCAATTTGTTAATCCAGGGGGGAATAAAGCAGACTTTGAAGAATAGGTAGGACACTTCTTCAGCATTCAGGCCCCTTCAAAAGACTGCATTCTTTCTGTTGTCCCAATGCAGGTCAGATGGCCCAATCTCAATGGTTGTAATCTCTCAATTGTAGCTGAATAGGCAGCAGTTTCAGCCTAAAGATTTCTTTCTGTGCCATAACCCTCTGCTCACATCAGTCCATTTTCACACATTTTTATAGCCCTGCACAAATCCTCAGGACATGGGCATAACAGCAAGCCTCTCACACAAACTGCTTGTAGCCCAGCCCAGGTAAAGCTCTTTCTCACCCTCACAAGCCAAACCTCACAGTCCATAGTTCTTACTGCATTCAGGTCTTTCAACTCTGACCAGAATAGTCCATCAAGCTGTGCTTACAGCACTGCAAAGTGTCTCTTAGACCAAGGGTTCAAATCCTTCCACATTCCTCTTGGAAATCCTCTTCAAAAGGCCAAAGCCACACAGTCAGGTGTCTGGCAGCAATCCCACTCCTCGGTACCACTTTACTGTTGCAGTCAGGTTGGTATTGCTGGCAGAAATCACCTAACCAAGAGCTGCTTGTGGGGAAAAAAAGGGTTTATTTTGGCTTACAGACTTGAGGGGGAAGCTCCATAATGGCAGGGGAAAATGACATCATGAGCAGAGGGTGGACATCATCCCCTGGCCAACATAAGATGGACAACAGGAACAGGAGATTGTGCCAAACACTGGCAAGGGGACACTGGCTCTAATACCTATAAGCCCGCCCCAACAATACACTGCCTCCAGGAGGCTTTAATTTCCAAGTGCCATCAGCTGGGGAACCTAGCATTCAGAAGACCTAAGTTTATGGGGAACACTGGAATCAAACCTCCACCTCCTCTTACCCTCTGCTTCCTGAGTGCTGGGATTAAAGGTGCGTGCCACCATGCCCGGCCACAAGGATTTATTTTCTAGGGCTAATCAGCTAGCACTTAATCAGAAAAGCCATACTCCCAAAGTCGCTACTATAAACACTTTATTTTTAAAATAATTGATATTATTAGATCATGTAAAAATGACTATTTAGGGGGAGGAAGGGACCAACAAGGAAGGGATAGAGGAGGGCAGTAGGGAAGGATGATGGATGGATAAGAAAAATGTATATGGGCTGGAAAAATGGCCCAGCAGTTAAGGCGCTTGCCTGCAGAGCTGAATGACCATGGTTCAATTCCCCAGGACCCACATAAAGCCAGATACACAGAGTGACACATCATCTGGAGTTCATTTGCAGTGGCTGTAGGCCTTGGCATACCCATTGTCTCTCTCTCCTTGCAAATAAATAAATAAATAAATAAATAAATAAATAAATAAATAAATAAATAAATACTTATTAAAATATAAAAAAATGGGGCTGGAGGGATGTCTTAACAGTTAAGGCATTTGCCTGCAAAGCCAAAGGACCCAGGTTTGATTCCCCAGGACCCATATTAGCCAGATGCACAAGGTGGCTCATGCATTTGGAGTTTGTTTGCAGTGGCTGGGGCCCTGACATGCCCATTCTCTCTGTCTCTCTCTTCCTCTCTGTCAGATATATAAATAAAAATAAAATATTTAAAAAAAGAAAAAAATGTACAATGACAAAACATGACAGCATCAGAATAAAACTCATTATAAACATATAAACAACATAAAAATTAATAAAAATGATTGATATTAGAAATTAGCTTTTATCATTGAAATTAGAAGTATTTAACCTGTGTGAACTGCCAAAGATATTTGTTCTCCACTGTCCTGAGCTTGGTGTTTCCTCTTGTGTATATGACACTTTTATGCAATGAATTGTACAGGGGCTGCGTGCAGGAGGGGTGGGCGAACACAGAGGAGGGACTTGGGTAATAGGTCTGGCTGGAATAACACTCTGTCAGTGAAGTGTATGGTTGTGAGAGCTGCACACCCAGGGGCCAGTTTCACAATGGCATGAGCCACCTCCAGCCCATGTGGGCTCTCTTTGTAAACTTGACATGCATCAGCATGTGAATTTTTTCAGATCATTTCCCTTTTACCCTGCACTTTCACCTATCTTCTCTCAGAAAACCAAAAATCAAATAAGCGAAAAAAGCAAAAAAAACACACACAAAAACCCAAACCTAAACAAAAAATAGCAACCAAACAAATGAATCAAAGAATAAAAATTTAACAGAGCAATGAAAAAAGAAGCAAGGGGAGCTGGAGAAATGGCTTCATAGTTAAGATGTTTTCCTGTGAAGCCAAAGGATTTGGATTCAGTTCTCTAGGACCCACATAAGTCAGATGCACAAGGGACATATGCATCTGGAGTTCGTGGCTAGAGGCCCTGGCATGCCCATTCTCTCTCTGCCTGCCTCTCTTCTATCTCTCTCTCTCTGCTTGCAAATAAATGAATTAAAAAATTTAAAAAAAGAAGCAAGAGACCGGGTGTGGTGGTGAACGCCTTTAATCTCAGCACTCAGGAGGCAGAGGTAGGAGGACTGCCGTGAGTTCCAGGCCAGCCTGAGAATACATAGTGAATTCCAGGTCAGCCTGAGCTAGAGTGAGACCCTACCTCAAAAAAACCAAACAAACAAAAACAAACAAACAAAAAAGCAAGGAAAACTGGAAAGCATCTTTTCTTGTTTACGTTTTTTTCTTTTCATGTCCCTCACTTCTGTCTGGCTTCTGTCACAAGTGGCAGGAGAAGTGCTGACCTATCATGAAAAAGACTTTCCTTAGGGACATGTGGCTTGGGGAGCAGGGACTGCCACAGTAGGAAGTCCAGGAAATCTCACGAGATAGCCTGTCCTTGAACACTTGCCAGCCTGCTTCTGCAGACTCAGGGATTTAAGAGACACGTCTCAGTGCTGAGGACGTGGTTGGGACACAACCCCAGTTTTCAACTGTTTGAGGTTCACCCATAACTGGCCAGTGACCACAGGGCACAGCTATGAGAGCTCCAGAGCCACATCCTGTGGCTATGGTAGCTGCATAGTGAGCTCCTTCTCATTTTCACACATTTGAAGCATGCGGGGAACCCAGCAGGTAGCACTGGCATTGAGGAGCCACTGAGCAAGCCTTCTCTGCTAGGGCTGCCCCGATGCTTGCTCACAGTAAGATGCTGATGCTGCGTCCTGTGAGGTCCCATAAGAGGGGTGGGACGTAGTCTGTTTCTGTGATGCCAAAGAATGACAGATTATGCGGGGAACGAGGAGTGTGCAGTCTGGGTCACAGATCAGAGCTAACTCCTGTGGACACTGTCTCTGGGATGGGACCTTGTGACCATTTTTTTCTTTTCTTTTCTTTTCTTTTTCTTTTTCTTTTTTTTTTGGTTTTTCGAGGTAGGGTTTCACTCTGGTCCAGGCTGACCTGGAATTCACTCTGTATTCTCAGGGTGGCCTTGAACTCTCGGCGATCCTCCTACCTCTGCCTCTCGAGTGCTGGGATTAAAGGCGTGCTCCACCACGCCCGGCTCTTTTCTTTTTTTTTTTTTAGACAATTCAGTATAAGCTCCTGGATGGAGTCACTGACACCAAACTCCCAAAGAGAAAACGCCTTCCACTGAGCAGACATGCCCAGTCACTCAGCTCTTGTGGAAAGAAAAGCAGTCTGAGGTTAGGATATCTGGAGGGTGATGGTTACATGAATGGTCTCCAATGTCTCAACTAGTGTTACGAGTCAGAGGTTTAGGATTCATACGTGTAAAAGAACCAGCTTGGTTTCCTTGGGATAGCTTTTCCTTGTCTCACAACTAGTCTGGTCCTAGGACTGAACCAGTGTCCCTCACTACTCTGCAAGCCCACTCTGTCCTTCTAGGGAACTGATGGTCCAAGAGGCACAGAGCACATAGTTCACATAGAGAACATGCCAAAATATATCCCCTGTGAAACCTGATCCCCAGCTCTGAGTTAGGGCCCCGCCTGGCACAGACAGCTGAGGAGCCTGAGCAAGGCCATGTGATTTTCTGCACCAGGATTAGCTAAGAATAATACAGATCCATTGTAAACATACTTGGGGACATGGAGAGAGAATGTTTAAATTTCCATTTATAACTGGTTAAGAATTGGGGTGTGGGAGGAATTAAATATTTAATATTAATTATTAAATAAATATTAAATATTTTAAAAGATTTTAGATTACAATTCAGAGCATAGTTAGGTTAGAGGAGAATGAAAAGCTACACTGAATTGTAAGAAATGTATTTAACAATGGGGCTGGAGAGATGGCTTTAGCGGTTAAGGCACTTGCCTGTAAAGCCTAATGACTCATCTCCAGGACCCACATAAAGCCAGATGCACAAAATGGCACATGTGTTTGGAGTTCGTTTGCAGTTTATGGAGGCCCTGGTGCACCCATGTTTTCTCTTTGTGTCAGCTGGGCATGGTGGCACATGCCTTTGATCCTAGCACTCGGGAAGCTGAGGTAGGAGGATTGCTGTGAGCTCTAGGCCAACCTGAGACTACATAGTGAGTTCCAGGCTGGCCTGGGCCAGAGTGAGACCCTACCTCAAAAAGCCAAAAGAAAAAAAAAAGGCTGACATATTCAGAGGATGTCTTTGTTGTCATATATTCTTTCATTTTTATTTAAATTATTCTTATTATAATATGTAATTGACAAATAATTGCATATATTTAGAATGTACTACAAAATTCTTATAAAATTGAACTGGTACAAAATATACCAGACTAGTCATGACAATTGTAGTTACTATATTAAAAATGACAACATAACTATTTAATATTTTATTTTTATTTATTTTTCATTTTAAACAAGAAGTTTGTTTGTTTGTTTATTTATTTACTTATTTATTGGATTTTTCAAGGTAGGGTCTCACTCTAGCTCAGGCTGACCTGGAATTCACTATGTAGTCTCAGGGTGGTCTCAAACTCAAGGCCATCATCCTACATCTGCCTCCCAAGTGCTGGGATTAAAGGCGTGTGCCACCATGCCCGGCTATACCCAAGAAGTTTATTTAAACAAAAAGATGCTTGACTTGAAGGCAAAACTACGTAGGATTCATTTTTTAGAGTAATTTATCCCTACTTAAAGACAGATTGCCCTACATGTAATGGCTACATACAAAAAAGTTATAAAATTGTTCTTGGTTTTACAATGATAAATGAAAAATATTAAAATTCTCCAATCAAACAAGGTATGTAAGGATTTTTAATTTTTTTATTTGTTGTTGTTGTTGTAGTGGCTAAAACAATGAGAACAAAATAACTTACTGGAGGGCTGGAGAGATGGCTTAGCGGTTAAGGCGCCTGCCTCCTAAGCCTAAGAATGCCACTTCCAATCTCCAGGTCCCACCTTTAGCCAGATGCAAAGTGACGCAAGCACTCAATGCTGCACTTGACCCCAAGGGGGCGCACGCATCTGGATTTCGTTCGCAGCAGCTGAGAGGCTGCTGGTGCGCCCATCTCTATCTGTCTTCCTCTCCCTCTGTGTCTCTCTCCAACAACAACAAAAAATCCTTACTAGAATATAAAGATAAGAGCTGAATGAGCATGCCACTAATGGAGAAAGGGGATATTTTCACAGAACCAGTATTTTTCCCCATATCATCTCCATTTGATGTCAATCAAAACATTGACCATTTAGTTTAAAAAGAAAAAGAAAAGCGCAACATGCTTGTGCACATACACCAGTTACTTTATGTACAATAAAGGAATGGGGAAGGGGACAATGCAAGGATAGAGAAAACTATACTGAAATAGTCAGGATGTGGTGGAACCAAATTTCAGTTTTCTAATTAAGAATGTATTCTTGGGGGCTGGAGGGATGGCTTAGCGGTTAAGGCGTTTGCCTGCAAAGCCAAAGGACCTCGGTTCGATTCCCAGGACCCACGTAAGCCAGATGCACAAGGGGTTGCATGCATCTGTAGTTCGTTTGCAGTGGCTGGAAGCCCTGGTGCGCCCATTCTCTCACTATCTCACTCTGCTTCTTTCTCTCTCTCAAATAAATAAATAAAAATAAAAAATATTTTTTAAAAAAGAATGTATTCTTGGTCTCTAACAAAATCCTGGAGTAAAGTAGCAGGTTCCCTTTTTGGTAGACACCTCCTGTCTGTTGCTGGAACACATCCGTTGTATCTTCCTCTTCCATTTCCAACTGTGCAGGTGTGTCTGTTTCATTGATTGGCTGCCTGTCAAATCGGAATCTGATCTGCCTCACTGACAAACCCCATCGTTCACAATAGGCTTTTATGAGCTTACTAAGTGGTGTATGACTTAAAAAGCTTAAAAAGCACCACAGAACCATCCTACCCCGCAACCTGCAAATTCATAAGAAGTCCCAGGTCCGCACAGAAGGACCACGCAAGCAGCCCCGGGAGCAGCAGGAGAAGGAGGCGACCCGACTAGGGAGAGGGTGCGCGCAAGTAGTGACGCTCCCTCCCCCTCCCCCTGCCTATTTATTTATTTATTCGGGAGAGGGAGAGAGAGAGGAAGAAAGAATTGGCATGCCAGGGACTCTGGTCACTGTAAATGAACTTCAAATGCATGCGCCTCCATGTGCCATCTGGCTTATGTGGGTCTTGGGGAATCAAACCTGGGTCCTTAGGCTTTGCAGGCAAGCACCTTAACCGCTAAACCATCTCTCCAGCCCCGATAACATAACTATTATCTCTGGTTTTCAACCTTTTCTTTATATAGACAAGTGAGAAATTTTATTTTATTTTTAAAATATTACTTATGTATTTTGGAAAGAGAGAGAGGAGAGAGAGAGAATATGAGTGCCAGGGCCTCTAGTTGCTACAAATTAACTCCAGATGCATACTCCACTTTATAGATCTGGCTTTATGTGGGTACTGGGGAATCAAACCTGGGTCATTAGGCTTTGCAGGCAAGTGCCTTAACCACTGAGAAATCTCCTCAGCCCCAGATTTAATTTTATTTCTGAATATATTTATTTATTTGAGAGCGGTATAAAGAAACAGAGGGAGAGAATGAGCTCACCAGGGTCTCCTGCCACTACTAAAAAACAACAACAACAACAAAAAAAATTCCACACACATGCTCTACTTTGTGTATCTGGCTTTATATGAGTGCTGGAGAATCAGACA
>PVKW010051682.1:0-12910 GCA_004027895.1 Orientallactaga bullata
TTCTTAGGCTTAGGAGGCAGGCGCCTTAACTGCTAAGCCATCTCTCCAGCCCCTCAGTGTATATATTTTTAAAGAGTAGCTCCATCACCACGGTCTTCTCGCCTTTGAATTTGGGGATGAATTTGTCCCCGCGCAGGATCTCGGCTTTGTTGAGGGGCCAGAACCAGTACATCACTTTGATGCTGCATTTGGCTGGATCAGCCATCTCGGCCTAGCTGGGAGAGGATGCTGGCTTCTAGCTCACCATCTTCAGTCACATAGGTGCAGCCGGTGGCTCTTGACCAGGTGCATGTTGAGCGCGGGGCTGTTGGACCTAGAGGACTTTTTCTTGTCACTCTTTCTACCTACTAAATTCTTGCTCATGTGCCAAGGCCTTGCTCCAAAGTTTGTTCTGTTTGTATCTCGTGTGCTTACTGCCCTGGGTCCTGCTCCTCACTTTCCCACCTCCAGTACCTGTCACCTCTCAGAGGTTGCAAGCTAAGAGAAACCCCTTTCCCAGGAATGTGGCTCATTTTCCTTGGCCTCTCTCCTTTCAAACAAGACAACTTGATTGGATTATTTTATTTATTTTTTTAAAGTTTTTGTTTATTTTTATTTATTTATTTGAAAGCGACAGACAGAGAGAGAGAGAGAGAGAGAATGGGTGCACCAGGGCCTCCAGCCACTGCAAATGAACTCCAGATGCATACGCCCCCTTGCACATCTGGATTACATGGGTCCTGGGAAATGAGCCTCAAACCAGGATCCTTAGGCTTCACAGGCAAGTGCTTAACCGCTAAGCCATCTCTCCAGCCCGGATTATTTTATTTTTTTGTTTTTCGAGGTAGGGTCTCGCTCTAGCCCAGGCTGACCTGGAATTCACTCTATAGTCTCAGGATGGCCTTGAGCTCACGACAATCCTCACACCTCTGCCTCCTGAGTGCTGGGGTTAAAAGCGTGCACCACCACACCTGGCTTTTAAAAAAAATTTTTTTTAATTAATTATTTATTTGAGAGAGAGAGAAAAAAATGGGTGCACCAGAGCCTCCAGCCACTGCAAACAAACTCCAGATGCATGCACCCCCTTGTGCATCTGGCTTACGTGGGTCCTACAGAATCGAACAGGAACCCTTTGGCTTTGCAGGCAAACGCCTTAACCGCTAAGCCATCTCTCCAGCCAAAGGAATTCTTTTCTTTTTGTTGGTGCTGGGGATGGAACACAGGGCTTTGCAATTGCTAGGCAAGTGCTCTACCACTGACTATATCTCCCAGTCAGAGGTGGGGTTTTTAGTCATGCAGCGTCAAGTCTTTTGCAGGATCTGGTGATTAGAAGGGAGTGTAACAACAACCGTGATGCAGGTTATTATGGAGCTAGGATAGACCTCTTCATCTGGGTGTCAAAGGTGACAGAATTGTTGCTGTCCGTGAATAGGAAGTCCTACAGTTCTAGGGCCAGCAAGCTTTACTTAGTGACCACAGGTTGTCCTGAACCATCCACTGGCCCGAGTGGGCTCTCAGCAAAAACTCACTATGTAAGAAAGCTCTGGGCTGGGTGTGGTGGTGCCCGCCTTTAATCCTAGCACTTAGGAAGTAGAGGTAGGAGGATAGCTGTGAGTTTGAGGCCAGCTTGGAACTACAGTGTGAGTTCCAGGTGAGCCTGGGCTAGAGTGAGACCCTACCTGGAAAAAAAGAAAGAAAAAGAAAGTATGGTTTGAGGAGATGGCTCAGCAGTTAAAGGAACTTGCTTGCCAAATCTGTAGACCTGGGTTCAATTCCCTAGCATCCACATAAAACCACATGAAAAAAATCAGCACATTCATATGGCATTCCTCTGCAGTGGCAGAGACCCTGGCACACTTGTACATGTGCAAACAAAAATTTCAAAAGATAAAAGCTTGCTGGTGGGCTGGAGAGATGGCTTAGCAGTTAAGGTACATACCAGGTTCGATTCTCCAGGTCCCATGTAAGCCAGATGTACATGGTGACACATACATCTGGAGTTTGTTTGCAGTGGCTAGAGGCCCTGGCATGCCAATTCTCACTCTCTCTC
This sequence comes from Orientallactaga bullata, assembly GCA_004027895.1. Lineage (NCBI taxonomy): Eukaryota > Metazoa > Chordata > Mammalia > Rodentia > Dipodidae > Orientallactaga > Orientallactaga bullata. Next base: position 2,030 of record PVKW010051682.1, read on the forward strand.
TCTCTCTCATTCTCTCTCTCCCTCTCTCTGTGTTTCTAATAAATAAATAAATAAAAATAAAATCTTCAAAAAAAAAAAAAAAAGCTCGCTGGGTGTGGTGGCACACGCCTTTAATCCCAGCACATGGGAGGCAGAGGTGGGAGGATCACCGTGAGTTCGAGGCCACCCTGAGACTACATAGTGAATTCCAGGTCAGCCTGAGCTAGAGTGAGACCCTACCTCGAAAAAAAAAAAAAAAAAAAAGCTCAATTCAGGTATCCTCCACATCAGAGCTCCTCACCTCATCCCGGAGCATCAAGGCCTGGCCTTCCCCTGCCCCTGCCAAGAAATGCGGCATTTGCCTCTGAGCTTTTACCCAGCAGATAGAGGATGGTGGCACAGATAGAGGGTTAGAGGGCCAGCAGGGTTTACCTTGGGAGGGAAAAGCCCTGGGCAGTAAGGGCTGAGCTTGGGAGTTCTGAAAAGTTGGAATGAATGGAGAGAGTCTCCAGTAGCAGTTGTCCTGCGAGGCTCACAATTACCTGTAAAAGGTTTCAGTATGCATGGGTGCCCCTTGTCTGCAGCTGTCTCCCTCTGCCCAGTGCCCTAGCACTGTTGGTGACTGCAGGAAATGCAGGCATTTTTACTTCTGTACAGGAGGCCCACATTTCTTTGACTGGGACCCTGCATGTAGAAGTAGCAGTGGGCCTGGCTTTGGGCATGTTAAACTCTTACATATGGACTGCAGATCTGTGTCTTGCTCCTGTCTTCCCCAATGCTCACACCCCGAGCACCAGCACTGAGCCAAGCACACAGAGAAGGGTTCTCATGAGTGTGTGCTGAAAACCACAGAGCAGGTCAGAGACAGAGTCAGGCCAGAAGGGAGACAGTCACAGGGAAAAGGTCCTCTGGGCTGAAATTACTCCTGGACCTAAAGGGAAGGTGCCATGCTAGATTAGGAACATGCTGCTAAGGGGAAAACCCAGCATGTGTGTGCAGGCTAGAGGAAGGACAGCAGGATGTGACCTGGTGACTTTCTCCAGGACAAGGACCCTGATCTGGAAGCCAACCTGTGCGTGGCTGATACCCTGCTATATCTCAGGGGTGGTTAGGTTAGGATGGTGCCCGATTCTCAGATGCAGTGGGTCCCTGGCCTCCTCCCATGCCTGCATCTACCTGTAACATCACAGCATGGGATTGGCCACGCTGAGTCGGGTGGACAGTGTATTCCTCTTCAACATAAGGAAACTGTTCTTACCCGCCTCATGTGTGAGCAAGTACAAGAAATCATGGATAGACTGGAGAAACGGCTTAGTAGTTAACGCCCTTGCCTGCAATACCTAATGACCCAAGTTTGATTCCCCAGTACACACACAGAGCAAATGCACAAAATGGTACATGCACGTGGAGTTTGTAGCTGCTAAGGCCTTTGTTTGCCCATTCTGTCTGTCTCTTTCTCTATTTGCAAATAAATAAAAATGTATGTGAAAAAAAAAAAAGCTGGGCTGGAGAGATGGCTTAGCAATTAAGGCACTTGCTTGCAAAGCCTAAGCTCACAGGTTCAATTCCCTGGTACCCACGTAAGCCAGATGCACAAGGTAGCACATGTGTCTGGAGTTGTTTGCAGTGGCTGGAGGCCCTGGAGCACCCCTTTTCTCTCTTATCTGCTTCTTTCTCTCTCCCTCTCAAAATAAATCAGCCGGATGTGGTGGCGTACACCTTTAATCCCAGCACTGGGGAGGCAGAGGTAGGAAGATCGCCATGAGTTCAAGGCCACCTTGAGACTACATAGTGAATTCCAGGCCAGCCTGGGCTAGAGAGAGACCCTATCTTGAAAAACCAAAAAATAAAATAAAATTAAAAAGCCTGAACACCTCGGTTCAAAGTTCCAGTAACCACATAAAACCAGATGTACAAAGTGGCGTATGCATCTGAAGTTCCTTTGAAGTGACAGGAGGCCCTGGTGTTCCCATACATTCACTCTCTCTCTGTCTCTCAAATAAATAAAAATATTTGTCAAAAAGAAAGCATGTAAAATGCCTGGTACATCTTGACCTCTTAATAAATAGCAACAGGGAATAATCCTGGTCATTATTGGGTTTTGGGGGAGGGCGGGAGGTGGTTTGAGGTAGGGAGGGTTTTGCTCTAGCCCAGGCTGACCTGGAATTCACTATGTAGTCTCAGGCTGGCCTGGAACTCATGGCGATCCTCCTACCTCTGCCTCCCCAGTGCTGGGATTAAAGGCGTGCACCACCTCACCTGGCACTGTTCATTATTTTTCTGTTTGTTTTTTGTTTTGTTTTGTTTCTTTTTGTTTTTCGAGGTAGGGTCTCACTCTGGCCCAGGCTGACCTAGAATTCACTACGTAGTCTCAGGGTTGCCTCAAACTCATGGCAATCCTCCTACCTCTGCTTCCTGAGTGCTGGGATTAAAGGCCTGCGCCACCACGCCCGGCTCTGAGCATTCTTATAAGTGGTATTTTGAAGAGAAGAATGCACAATGCTCTGTTTTCTCAGAGGCAGAAGAAAACAAGGAGTTGGCAAGAGCCAGTGTCTGGAGTCTGCCCAGAAGAGGACAGGAGCTTCTCCAGGTGGGCCGGAGGGGAGCTCCTGCTGCTGATTGAGTCTTTGTGCTTCTCCTGCCACCTAGTGGTTACGCTGAGTAAGGCCACCCAGCTGTTTCCTCTTAGGTCTGAGTAGTAGTGGGTGAGGCTAGGCTAAATATTCTCGAACAGAATCTTCAGCCCCACTCTGCAGCCTGTTTCATGCCCTGGCTCCTTGGGCACCCTGGCACATCACACACCCTTCCACCAGGCCCAGGCGTGAGGGACAAGACCCTTTTCTGCTGATGGAGGGAGAGTGGCAAGCCTCTGTTCTCTAGGCTCTCTGGTGGTATGGAGTGCTAAACACACTGCTATGCCACCCTCATGCTCCTCCCCAAATCCCACTGGCTTGATGACAGCCAATGGAAGATGTTTGGGCCCCATTTGGTGTGTCTGTTAGGGGATCTATCTAATTCTATAAATATGCTGTTTTGTGCAGGCCATGGGGGAGGGTCCTCCTGAGCCCTCTCCCCACCTTCTCAGGAAGATTTGCCCTTTTGTCCCTAGAATAAGAGGAGACAGGCAGAGATTCGTAGCCAGAGACCTGCTGGGGAAATCCAGTGCGGGCCTAGGCCACATTCTGCCCGGGTCTGGTCCTCACCCAAGGGAGCTGACTGCCTGCAGTGAGATCCCCCTTGCATCATATCAGACTCCTTCCTGCCTAGAAGGCTGATTTGGGGAGGGGCCAGCCACTGGGTAAAGGGCTTCTGGAGGAAACCAGGAACCCCACAAAGGAGCTTCATGATGGGCTATGTGAATCCAGGGTTAGGTGCTCGTGGACACCTGTGTCCACCATGCTGCCGGCCACCTTCCCCACCCAATACCCACTTTCCCTCTTGCAGGCCTGCAGCCTCAGCTGCACCCGGCCAGATTGCGTCATGCTTGGCTTTGTTCTCAGAGCAGCAGGTGCAGGCCTGGGGCCCACTGCCACCTCCCCTTCCCTGTCATCCTTTCCACTCCCTCCAGAGCCATCCTCCTCCTTCCCCACCGCCCCCCCCCCCGCCAGGCACCCGGGAATTATCAGCTCTCCGGCCTCACTCAGCTCCCCAGCAGAGGAAAGAAAGCTAGGAAGCAGGGATGGAGACCAGACTGCAAACTCACTCGCATCTCCCCCGCACCTCCAAAAAACACCACCATGTGACATAACAGTACTGGGTGACAAGGTTAGAAATTGTCGCCTGCTGCACTAAAGCTACAGATAACAAAGTTGAATTAAAGTGGAAGAGGGACTCATGAGGGGAAAAGGGAGGTTGGAGCGAGGAGATTATGATTATGGTATATTGTCTACATGTACGGAGGTTGTCAATTAAAAAGTTTTAGAAGCCAGGCATGGTGGTGCATGCATTTAAAACCAGCACTCAGGAGGCAGAGGTAGGAGGATCGCTGTGAGTTTGAGGTCATCCTGGAACTACAGAATGAGTGCCAGGTCAGCCTGGGCTAGAGTGAGACGCTTCTTTGAAAAAGCAAACAAAAAAAAAAGTGGGTTTTTTTCTTGTTGTGTTTTGATTTTCGAGGTAGGGTCTCACTCTGGCCCAGGCTAACCTGGAATTCACTATGTAGTCTCAGGTGGCCTCGAACTCACGGCGATCCTCTTACCTCTACCGAGTGCTGGGATTAAAGGTGTGCACCACCACGCCCGGCTTTTTTTGTTTGTTTGTTTTTTCAAGGTAGGGTCTCACTCTAGCCCAGGCTGACCTGAAATTCACTATGTAGTCTCAGGGTGGCCTCCAAATCACTGCAGTCCTCCTATCTCTGCCTCCCAAGTACTGGGATTAAAGGCATGTACCATGACGCCTGGCTAAAAAAAAAAGTTTAAAAAGTAAAATGAGGGGAGGGAAATATCCTATGTTTTTTGTATGTAAGTATAGAAGGTGTCAATAAAAAGATAATTAAAAATAAAAAAATAAAATAAAATAAATTTTAAAAAGAGTAAAATGAGCTGCCAGGTGTAGTGGTGCATGCCTTTAACTCCAGAGGCAGAGGTAGGAGGATTGCTGAGTTCGAGGCCAATCTGAGATTACAAAGTGAATTCCAGATCATCCTAGGGTAGAGCAAGATCCTACTTCGAAAAGACAAAATAAATAAATAAATAAAAGTAAGATGAATGCCGGGCATGGTGGCACACACCTTTAATCCCAGTGCTCAGGAGGCAGAGATAGGAGGATCGTGATGAGTTCGAGGCCACCCTGAGACTACATAGTGAATTCTAAGTCAGCCTGGAATAAAGTGAAACCCTACCTTGAAAAACCAAAAAAAAAAAAAAAAAAAAAAAGAATGGAGGCTGGAGAGACAGCCTAGAAGTTAAGGTGCTTGCCTGCAATGTCTAACAACCTGGGTTCAATTTCCCAGTCCCCACATAAACCCAGATGCACAAAGTGGCACATGCATCTGGAGTTCCTTTGCAGCAGCTAGAGGCCCTAGTATGCCCATTTTCATTTTTTTCTCTCTCTCTTTCTCTCTCTCTGGCCAGGTAACCTGACCAACCCAGGTTGAACTCAAGGTGATTCCCCTACTTCTGTTTTCTGAGTTCTGGGATGATAGGTATGAGCCACTATGCCTGGCTCTGCAGTTCAGCATCTTTAAGGATAGACAGTTGCCTGATGTGGCAAAGCCCTGGCCAAACCATGGGTATTTCGGTGACACAGAATGGATGGCAGCCACCGTATTTTCATTCCCTGGTCATTGAAAGAGAACCAGAGATAAACCAATGGGAAAGAATGGAGTCTGACTTCCACAGCCAGGGCCCAGCTCCATCAGGGTCTGGGAGAGGCAAGTTGGGGGAGGGTGGCATGCTAGTTTGCCGACACTCCTTCCCTCCTGTCTCTTTAGTCCAGGACAGACTTTGTCTAAAAAGGGACAAAGGGCCCTATTGACCCCATAGCCTTGTGACACCGCCTAAGTCTGCCTTTCCCTCTCCAGGCAGCCAGCAAGGCTCTCTGTAGCAGACAAGGGACACGAGGCCATCTAGAGGGCATGGCAGGGAAGCCGAGAGAGGCCAGAGCCAGCCAGACAGAGAAAGCAGGGAGTGTGTGGCTGATGCCAACCAGAGCCTCACCAGGGACAGTCAAGGTTGGGGGGTTTCTGGAACTCTCTGCTGCTGTATCAGGAGTGAAGCTTCCAATACCCTGAAGAGCCAAGATGGGAGGGCCTGGGAAGTCCAACTTCAGCCCTCAACGTGCTCCCATTTCCCTGCCCCTAGAATGCCCCCCCACACCCAGCCTATAAAGCCCCCTTTGTCTTCCTGGCTGAGGATCTTGACTCTCCATCTCAGTTTCCTGCCTCCTTCTCCCTCAAGCTCTGGTGCCTGATGGAGAGGTCAGGGCGAGGTGAGAAGTATGAGGCCAGCTTCATGCCAGTCCGGACACTTGCTAGGGACTTGGATAGTCAGCCCTAGCACACAGATGTCCATCCCACTGCCCACTTCAGTACAGATGAATTGTGCTTTTTTGTTGTTTATTTTTAATTGACAACTTCCATAATCATAGACAATAAGCCATGATAATTCTCTCCCCTCTCACTTTCTCCTTCACAACTCCTCTCCATCATATCCCCTCTCCCTCTCAACCAGTCTCTCTTTTATTTTGATGTCATCATCTTTTCCTGCTATTATGAGGGTCTTGGGTAGGTAGTGCCAGGCACTGCGAGGTCATGGATATTCAGGCCATTTTGTGTGTGGAAGAGTACGTTGTAAGGAGTCCTACCCTTCTTTTGGCGCTTACATTCTTTCCACCACCTCTTCCACAATGGACCCTGAGCCTTGGAAGGAAAGTGTGATAGAGATGTTTCAGTGCTGAGCACTCCTCTGTACAGGTGAATCGTTACCCTTGCCCCCTCCCAGCTCCACCCTTGCCTTGGGCAGCCCATCTGACCTTCTTACCCAATGTGATCCTCCTTTCAATTTCACCCTGCCTTATTCAGGGAAGGATCCAGAAGAGGTGAGCCGTCAGGAACCACTCCTCAATTAGGTTTTGGCAGTTGAGGAAAGCCTTTACTGACACCTCTTTAGTCTTCACCGGAGTGGGTGGCTCCACTACTGCAGTCTTCCGTGGTGCAAATGCCCATTCCAGGAAGTGGACAAAACAGGTCGGCATCCTCCTGCTTGTCACATGGTTGGGGCATGGCATTCTGGGTGGGTGACAGGAATCTCCACCCATCCCTGTTACCCATCCAAAGCCCTCAGGGCACTTTTTTTTTTTTTTTTTGTTTTTTCGAGGTAGGGTCTCACTCTGGTCCAGGCTGACCTGGAATTAACTATGTAGTCTCAGGGTGGCCTTGAACCTCAGGGCACTTTTTGCACATAGATTGGACCCTGGTAACAAGGAGCCCCCTCTACTAGCGGCCTTTATTCGGCCATATCGGCCCCAAAGGGTGGCAGAGTGCCTTTTTGTGTCCCAGGTTTGAGGGCTAATATCTGTCTACTCTCAATCTCTGAAGCGGCCCATTGCCTGGGAGGCTCCGAATCTGAGCTATTGGGATCAGCTCTACTACCAAGCCGCTTGGGTGACTTTGGACAAGTCTCTTTCTGGCGCCTGTAAAATGAGAGATGGGGCGCTTCTAACCCTGCCAACCTTGTGGAAGTCCACCGGGACTTCTCTTGGAGAACAGGCAGGCAGCACTGGGTTAGGCAGACAAGAGCTCTGTCTGTGTTGAGGTCCCGGGTGCAACTGTGAGTGTGTGAGCGTGTGCCGTGACGCGCCGTGGGGTGCATGCGTGCGCCGACTGTGTGCTCGCGGTACGCGGCCCCCACCCCGGGCTGGGCGAGGGGGCGTGGCCTGGGGCGGGCGGGGCGGGGCCTGGGGCGGGCGGGGCCGGGAGACTGACTCCAGGCGCTCGTCGCGCGGCTCGCGGTCGCCGGGTGCAGCTGCCTGGCCAGGGCGCATGGAGGGGCCTTCGCCCCTTGAGCCCCCCGGGGCTGGCGCGCCGTGGATGGCATAGCGGTAGCAGCATGGAGCAGGTCAGCGGGGCTCGGGCGGGATTGAGGGCGCGGTGACCCGGAGAGGGTGGGCGCGGCGGGGGTGGGGGGGGGAGGCACCAGCCACCACCCGGGAGCGGTGCGGGCCTGGGAGGTCTGGGCGGGGCCGAGTTCTGGAGGAAGGATGGGACAGGTGTGACATGGAGCTGGTGCACACACACACTCACACACACACATAAGCGTGCGCGCGGGCACTCCCCCATCGCCGATCTCCAGGGAGGCGCGCGCAAAGGGCGCACTCCGCACCCCCTTCCACATTTAGAAGCCCCCATCCCCACCCCGGAAGCTCTCAGCCCCTGCTCACTAAACCGGAGGGGGGTGCCCAGGCTGTATAGAATGAAGAGGTGATGGTGGCTCCCAGCCATACAACTCCACTGTCCCTCAGGCCCCCACCCTCCGGTGGGACTCTAAGATACAGCGGCCCCTCCCCCTGCACGTCAAGGGACTTCTCCCAGCCGGACTGCCTTCTCTCCCAGTTCCAGCAGCTGCCGCAGCTGCTGCCACCATTTCATGGCAGGGAGAAGATAGGGTGGGCTTAAGAAAGGCTTTCCACATGCGCCCCCAAATGCAGCACTGCAGCCCCGGGCCAGGTGGGCAGCTGCCTTCCTTTCACACAGGCTCCGTAGTAATGTACTAAAAGGTGCCGGCTGGGCATAGTGGTTAAGGGAAGGTCCCCTGGCAGAGCTGTCACTGCACAAGCAGCTTAGCAAATCCTCGAGAGCCTGGCTCATTGGGTCGGTGAGCGGAGGAGACTGTGTCCTGGCCCTCAGCCTTCCCTCGAAGAGGAGCAGCAGCGGGTGGAAACAGAGTGCCCCGTCTGCTCCTGCTTCTTGGGTGAGGTCCTGGGGTGGGGTCTGGATTGGTGGAGTATGCCTTTTCTGCCACTAGGTGTGCCTGTAAGTGCTAAGCCTGCCCAAACCCCCTCCTTTCATTGCCCAGGCTCTTTTGGATCTGCTCAGCCTCCTCCAACAGTGTGCGGCCCTGGACCCCACGACCTGACCTCTCTCTTTGTACCCAGCTTAGGCCCCTACACTGAGACAGAGGGGATCCCGGGTGAGCATGGCTGTGATCAGGAGGAGTCTGCAGATGGGGTGAACCTAAATTGCCAGAGGAAGGTGTTGAAAGACATGGAGTACGCTTGGGCGTCTTCCTGGGGCTGGACATGATCTCTGGGGCGGGGTCATGGACTGCTCTAAGTCTCCAGGCCTGTTTGGCATCTTGATCATTAGTTTAAATGGCCAGTGGCAGCTCCCCCAGTACTAGGCCTGGCAGGAGGAGGAAGAAAACTCAGCACCTCCATAATGGCTGTTGTCTGTACTGATGGGGAGCACCAAAAAGCAGGAGGGCTACTAAGTGCCACTGAACTGTTTGCCATCACATGATTTTGCTATGGGAATGTCATCTTCATATTATTTTTAAAGGAGAGGCAGGACTAAGCCACTTCTTGCTTCCTGCAGCCCTGCCCAAGTACTTCTCCTGGCGACCTGACTGCCCCATCATCAATCTTTTATTTTAATAATATTGTTTTATTTATTTATTTAAGAGAAAGAGGGCGGGGGGGGGAGAGAATATGCACACACCAGGGCCTCTAGCACTGCAAACGAACTCCAGAGGCATGCGCCACCTTGTGCATCTGGCTTTACATGGGTACTGGGGAATCAAACCTGGGTCCTTTGGCTTTGCTGGCAAGTACCTTAACCACTAAGCCATCTCTCCAGTCCCCATCATCAATCTTTCTTTGCACAGACCAGGCCTGCTCCCTGTGACCTCTCTGAGAGGAGAGCAAGATATTGCATTTTTCTTTCTTTTTCATTCCTTTCCTTCCTCCCCCCACCCTTTTTCTAAGGTGTCACTACATAACCAAGGCTGGCCTCAAACTCACAGTCTCTCTGCCTCAGCCTCACCAGTGCTGATGTTATAGGTGTGTGCCACACTGCTGGCTGTAGGACATGAAACTCCTGCCTCGGCTCCTTGGAGAGCTACTGAGAGGCCTCAGCTGTGTGTATTCCCCTTCAGGCTGCTGTGACATCTGCCAGCTTTATTGAGGAGTGGTCTGGGTCCTTTTGAGATGTCCTAGGGTACCTCTAAAGTGGGGCACAGCAGCCCAGCCTGCTCCTGGATTATGGCCTCACAGATGCACATGCTCATGGGGGGACGGTGGCTTCTACAATGTGGAGGTGTCAGATCCTCTTGGCTAAGGCCTTAGGACAGTCTGGGCCCACCAACCACTGGTGCTCAAGGACATGGGAAGCTTATATGGGTGCTTCTGAAACCCGAGCTGCTTTACGCGGTCTGGGGAAGCTCCTATTTTAAGTTTCCCATGTGCTGAGCCTCTTGTAAAGCAAGGAATCCTTTTATAGTGTAAGAGCCACCCTAATGTGTCTGCTTGGTATGCATGGATTCTGGCAGGTAGGGTTTCCTAAAGAGGAACATGCCTGGACTCTCTCCAGGGGGCTAGATTTGTGGGGAGGGTTCCCCCAATCTCATGGCCAGCTCCGCCCCTCTTTTCTCCTTATTGGACCCCCCCTCTCCACCCAGGGCTGGCTCAGGTCCAGACAGAGGAGAGAGAGAGGGGAGCAGCTGCTGGGGATTTCCAGAGCTTTCAAGGGGAGGCGGTGGGAACCACCCCATCTGTCCCCTTTCCTCCCTTCCCCTTCCCTTCCTCTTTCCCTCCTCCATGACACCCCCTCCTTCCACTTTCTTTTCTCTTCTCTTTCTACCCTTCCAGGAGGGCAGGATGAGAGTAAAACAGGCTCCTCTTGTGTGCAGGGATATGCGGGGGACTAGGTGGAGTGTGAATACAGCATCCTGGTGTGGTACGGGTCAGGTCAGCCTGGCCTGGTACTGCCCCAGCCCAACAGCGTGTTGCAGCTGACAGAGCCAGGACTTGCCATTGGGTTTTGCTTGAGTCCTGAATGCTAGCTGTGAGAACCTAGACAAGTTACTTAACCTCTGTGAGCCCATTTCTTCCTTTACACAGTGTAGCTAATAATATCCACTTTCCAGTGCTGTCATGGGGATTAAATGAAATAAGTTTGGAGAGTGTGATACATCGTGATACATCCTAGGCACTCAACACCCTTCATTTCTTTTGCTTTTCCTCCTCTCCATAAGGGTGTTTCCCAAGGCCTTGCGTGGAGGGGGTGTCATGATCCTTGTGAGCCTTCATTTAGCCTTCCTCGGTCACGTGCTCATCTTCATAGTCCACGGCTGTGCTGTGGGCCTTCAGTAGCTAATGGCACACAGGAGTCTGCAGGGCAGACTTCCCCTCCCTGCACCGTGGCATAGATTTTCCAAGCAGGATTCTCCTGAGGAGCAGGCAGGCTTG
>PVKW010051683.1:0-12909 GCA_004027895.1 Orientallactaga bullata
TAAATGTAAACACGTGAAATGCACAGAGGGATCATCCATTCCTTAGGTAAAGGTAGAAACCTGTGTTGTACAGAGGGATCATTCTTGTTTAGGTAAAGGTAAACACCTGTATTGACCAGGGGTATCATCCATTCCTTAGGTAAAGGTAAACACCTGCATTAAACATAGGGATCATCCATTCCTTAGATAACTGTAAACACCTGCATTGAACAGAGGGATATCAGATTCCTGAGGTAAATGTAAACTTATTAACCACATTACACTGTTCGGGAATGAAGATGTTTCTCTTTTTACCAAAATACATTAGAAATGAAACGAAGCTAGTAAATTGTACAACTTGTTAGATTGTACAAAGGAGGAAAGTTTGAACTTGCTGTGATCTACAATCTTCATAGAAAAGCAACTCATTCCTAGAGCTGACCTAGCTTATTCCACACAGTACAGTGTTTGGCAATGAAGATGTTTCTTTTAAACGAAGCTAATAAATTGTACATCTTGTTACATTTTACAAAGGAGGAAAGTTTGGACTTGCTGTGATGTACACTCTTTGTAGAAAAGCAACTCATTCCTAGAGCTGAACAATCTTATTTCACATAGTACAGTGTTAGTCAATGAAGATGTTTCTTTTCTTACTGAACTACATGAGAAATGATACAAAGCTAGTAAATTGTAAAACTTGTTAGATTGTACAAACGAGGAAAGTTTGAACTTGCTGTGATCTACACTCTTCATAGAAAAGCAACTCATTCCTAGAGCTGACCTAGATTATTTCGCAAAGTACAGTGTTTCGAAATGAAGACGTATATTTTCTTACCAAACTACATTAGAAATGAAACGAAGCTAGTAAATTGTACAACTTGTTAGATTTTACAAACGAGGAAAGTTTGAACTTGCTGTGATCTACACTCTTCGTACAAAAGCAACTCATTCCTAGAGCTGGCCTAGATTATTTCGCAAAGTACAGTGCTCGGCAATGAAGATTTTTCTATTCTTACCAAAACTACATTAGAAATGAAACGAAGCTAGCAAATTGTACAACTAGTGAGATTATACAAAGGAGGAAAGTTTGAACTTGCTGTGATATACACTCTTCGTAGAAAAGCAACTCGTTCCTAGAGCTGACCTAGCTTATTTCGCACAGTATGGTGTTCGGTAATGGAGATGTTTCTTTTCTAACCGAACTACATTAGAAATGAAACGAAGTGAGTAACTTGTACAACTTGTTAGATTGTACAAAAGAGGAAAGTTTGAACTTGCTGTGATCTACACTCTTGGTAGAAAAGCAATTCATTCCTAGAACTTAACAAGCTTATCTCGCACATTACAGTGTTTGGCAATGAAGATGTTTCTTTTCTTACGAAACTACATTAGGAATGAATCAAAGTTACTCAATGGTACAACTTGTTAGATTGTACAAACGTGGAAAGTTTGAATTTGCAGTGATCTACACTCTTCATAGAAAAGCAACTGATTCCTAGAGCTTAACAAGCTTATCTCACACATTACAGTGTTCGGCAATGAAGATGTTACTTTTCTTACCAAACTACATTAGGAATGAAACGAAGCTAGTAAATTCTACAACTTGTTACATTGTACAAAAGAGGAAAGTTTGAACTTGCTGTGATCTACACTCTTCATAGAAAAGCAAATCATTCCTAGAGCTGAACAAGCTTATTTCGCACAGTACAGTGTTCGGCAATGAAGATCTTTCCTTTCTTACAAAACTACATTAGAAATGAAATGAAGCTAGTATATTGTACAACCTGTTAGATTTTGCAAACAAGGAAAGTTTGAACTTGCTGTGATTTACACTCTTCATAGAAAAGCCACTCATTTCTATACCTGAACAAGCTTATCTCACACAGTACAGTGTTCGTCAATGAAAATGTTTCTTTTTTTACCAAACTTCATTAGAAATGAAACGAGCTAGTAAATTGTAAAACTTTTTAGATTTTACAAACGAGGAAAGTTTAAACTTGGTGTGATCTACACTCTTTGTAGAAAGGCAACTGATTCCTAGAGCTTAAAAAGCCTATCTCGCATATTACAGTGTTCGGCAATGAAGATGTTTCTTTTCTTATGAAACTACATTAGCAATGAAATGAAGTGACTCAATTGTCCAACTTTTTACCTTGTACAAACGGGGAAAGTTTGAATTTGCTGTGATCTACACTCTGCATAGAAAAACAACTCATTCCTGGAGCTTAACAAGTTTATCTTGCACAGTACAGTGCTTGGCAATGAAGAGGTTTATTTTCTTACCAAACTACATGAGAAACGAAACAAAGCTAGTCAATTGTATAACTTCTTATATTGTACATACGAGGAAAGATTGAACTTGCTTATCTACAGTCTTCAAAGAAAAGGCACTCATTCCTAGACCTGAACAAGCTTATTTCGCACAGTACAGTGTTCTGCAATGAAGATGTTTCTTTTCTTACCTAAGTACATTAGAAATAAAACGAAGCTAGTAAATTGTACAACTTGTTAGATTGTACAAACGAGGAAAGTTTGAACTTGCTGTGACCTACACTCTTCGGAGCAAAGCCACTCATTCCTAGACCTGAACAACCTTATCTCACACAGTACAGTTTTTGGCAATGAAGATGTTTCTTTATTTACCAAACTTCATTAGATATGAAACAAACCTAGTAAATTGTACAACTTGTTAGATTATACAAACGAGGAAAGTTTGAACTTGCTGTGATCTACACTCTTCTTAGAAAAGCCACTCATTCCGAGAACTGAACAAGCTTATCTCACACAGTACAGTGGTTGGCAATGATGATGTTTCTTTTCTTACCAAACTACATAACAAATGAAACGAAGCTATGAAATTGTACAAATTGTTAGATTTTACAAACGAGGAAAGTTTTAACTTGCTGTGAACTACACTCTTTGTAGAAAAGCAACTGATTCCTAGAGCTTAAGAAGCTTATCTCGCACAGTACAGTGTTCGGCAATGAAGATGTTTCTTTTCTTACGAAAGTACATTAGAAATGAAATGAAGCTACTCAATTGTACAACTTATTAGATTGTACACAAAAGGAAATTTTGAACTTGCTGTGATCTACAGTCTTCGTTGAAAAGGAAATCATTCCTAGAGCTGAAAAGGTTATCTCACACAGTACAGTGTTAGGCAATGAAGATGTTTCTTTTCTTAACAAACTACATTAGAAATGAAATGAAGCTACTCAACTGTACAACTTTTCAGATTTTCTGAATGATGAAAGTTTGAACTTTCTGTGATCTACACTCTTTGTAGAAAAACAACTGATTCCTAGAGCTTAAGAAGCTTATCTCGCACAGTACAGTGTCCGGCAATGAAGATCTTTCTTTTTTTACAAAGCTACATGAGAAATGAAACGAAGATAGCAAATTGCACAAATTTGTAGATTTTACAAACGAGGAAAGTTTGAACTTGCTGTGACCTACACTCTTCAGAGCAAAGCCACTCATTCCTAGACCTGAACAACCTTAACTCACACAGGACAGTGTTCGGCAATGAAGATGTTTCTTTTTTTTACCAAACTTCATTAGAAATGAAACCAAGCTAGTAACTAGTACAACTTGTTATATTTTACAAACGAGGAAACTTTGAACTTGCTGTGATCTACACTCTTCGTAGAAAAGTCACTCAGTCCTAGAGCTTAACAAGCTTATGTCACACAGTACAGTGTTGGGCAATGAGGATGTTTTTTTCTTACCAAACTGCATTAGATATGAAAGGAAGCTAGTAACTTGTACCACTTGTTATATTTTGCAAAGGAAAAAAGTTTGAACTTGCTGTGATCTACACTCTTCATAGAAAAGCAACTCATTCCTAGAGCTTAACAAGCTTATCTCGCACAGTACAGTGTTCTGCAATGAAGATGTTTCTTTTCTTACCTAACTACATTAGAAATAAAACGAACCTAGTAAATTGTACAACTTGTTAGATTGTACAAACAAGGAAAGTTTGAACTTGCTGTGACCTATACTCTTCGGAGCAAAGCCACTCATTCCTAGACCTGAACAAGCTTATCTCACACAGAACAGTGTTTGGCAATGAAGATGTTTCTTTATTTACCAAACTTCGTTAGAAATGAAATGAACCTAGTAAATTGTACAACTTGTTAATTTTACAAATGAGGAAAGTTGGAACTTGCTGTGATCTACACTTTTCGTAGAAAAGCCACTCATTCCTAGAACTGAACAAGCTTATCTCACACAGTACAGTGTTCGGCAATGAAGATGTTTCTTTTCTTACCAAACTACATTAGATATGAAAGGAAGCTAGTAACTTGTACAACTTGTTAGATTTTGCAAACGAGGAAAGTTTGAACTTGCTGCGATCTATACTCTTCGTAGAAAAGCAACTGATTCCTATAGCTTAACAAGCTTATCTTGCACAGTACAGTGTTCGGCAATGAAGATGTTACTTTTCTTACCAAACTGCATTAGATATGAAAGGAAACTAGTAACTTGAACAACTTGTTAGATTTTGCAAACGAGGAAAGTTTGACCTTGTTTTGATCTATACTCTTCGTAGAAAAGCAACTCATTCCTAGAGCTTAACAAGCTTATCTTGAATAGTACAGTGTTCGGCAATGAAGATGCTTCTTTTCTTACGAAACTACATTAGCAATAAATGGAGCTACTCAATTATACAACTTGTTAGATTGTACAAACTAGGATTGTTTGAATTTGCTGTGATATACACTCTTCATAGAAAAGCAACTCATTCCTAGAGCTTAACAAGCTTATCTCGCACAGTACAGTGTCCGGCAATGATGATGTTTCTTTTCTTACCAAACTACATTAGAAATGAAACAAAGCTAGTAAATTGTACCACCTCTTAGATTGTACAAACGAGGAAAGATTGAACTTGTTGTGATCTACACTCTTGGAAGAAAATCCATTCATTCCTAGACCTGAACAAGCTTATGTCACACACTACAGTGTTCGGCAATGAAGATGTTTCTTTTCTTACCAAACTACATTAGAAATGAATGAAGCTAGTATATTGTACAACCTGTTAGAATTTGCAAACGAGGAAAGTTTGAACTTGCTGTGATCTACACTCTTGGTAAAAAAGCAACTGATCACTAGAGCTTAACAAGCTTATCTCACAGAGGACAGTGTTCATCAATGAAGATGTTTCTTTTCTTACCAAACTGCATTAGATATGAAACGAAGCTAGTAAATTGTACAAATTGTTAGATTTTACAAACGAGGAAAGTTTAAAGTTGCTGTGATCAACACTCTTCGTAGAAAAGCAACTGATTCCTAGAGCTTAACAAGCTTATCTCGCACAGTACAGTGTTCGGCAATGAAGACGTTTCTTTTCTCACGAAACTACATTGGAAATGAAAGGAAGCTACTCAATTAGACAACTTTTTAGATTGTAGAAAGGAAGAAAGTTTGAACTTGCTCTGATCTACACTCTTCGTAGAAAAGCCACTCATTCTTGGAGCTGAACAAAGTTATGTCGCACAGTACAGTGATCGGCAATGAAGATCTTTCTTTTCTTACAAAACTACATGAAAAACGAAATGAAGCTAGTAAATTGTACAACTTCTTAGATTGTACAAACGAGGAAAGTTTGAACTTGCTCTGATCTACACTCTTCGTAGAAAAGCAACTGATTCCTAGAGCTTAACAAGCTTATCTCGCACATTACAGTGTTTTTCAATGAAGACGGTTCTTTTCTTATGAAACTACATTAGAAATGAAATGAAGCTACTCAATTAGACAACTTTTTAGATTTTCCAAACGAGGAGAGTTTGACCTTGCTGTGATCTATACTCTTCGTAGAAAAGCAACTCATTCCTAGAGCTTAACAAGCTTATCTTGCACAGTACAGTGTTCGGCAATGAAGATGTTTCTTTTCTTATGAAACTACATTAGCAATAAACGGAGCTACTCAATTGTACAACTTGTTAGATTGTACAAACTAGGATTGTTTGAATTTGCTGTGATCTCCACTCTTCATAGAAAAGCAACTCATTCCTAGAGCTTAACAAGCTTATCTCGCACAGTACTGTGTTTGGCAATGAAGATGTTTCTTTTCTTACCAAACTACAATAGAAATGAAACGATGCTACTCAATTGTACAACTTATTAGACTGTACACACGAGGAAAGTTTGAACTTGCTGTTATCTACAGTCTTCGTAGAAAGCTACTTATTCCTAGAGCTGAACAAGCTTATTTCGCACAGAGCAGTGTTTGGCAATGAAGATGTTTGTTTTCTTACCTTCATTAGAAATGAAAAGAAGCTAGTAAATTGTACAACTTGCTAGATTGTACAAACGAGTAAAGTTTGAACTTGCTGTGATCTACACTATTCGGAGAAAACCCACTCATTCCTAAACCTGAGCAAGCCTATCTCACACAGTACAGTTTTCAGCAATGAAGATGTTTCTTTTTTTATCAAAGTTCATGAGAAATGAAACAAAGCTAGTCAATTGTACAACGTTTTAGATTTTACAAACGAGGAATGTTTGAACTTGCTGTGATCTACAGTCTTTGTAGAAAAGCAACTCATTCCTAGAGCTGCACAAGCTTATTTCGCACAGTACAGTGTTCGGCAATGAAGATGTTTCTTTTCTTACCAAACTACATTAGAAATAAAGCAAAGGTACTAAATTGTACAACTTGTTAGAATTTACAAACGAGGAAAGTTTGCACTTGCTGTGATCTACACACATCGTAGAAAAGCAACTGATTCCTAGAGCTTAACAAGCTTATCTCACACATTACAATGTTCAGCAATGAAGATGGTCCTTTCTTATGAAACTACATTAAAAATGAAACGAAGCTACTCAATTGTACAACTTTTTAGATTGTACAAAGGACGAAAGTTTGAACTTTCTGTGATTTACATTATTCGTAGAAAAGCAAATCATTCCTAGAGCTGAATAAGGTTATGTCGCACAGTACAGTGTTCGGCAATGAAGATGTTTCTTTTCTTCCCTAACTACATTAGAAATGAAACGAAGCTAGTAAATTGTACAATTTATTAGATTGTACAAATGAGGAAAGTTTGCACTTGCTGTGATCTACACTATTCGTAGAAAAGCAACTGATTCCTAGAGTTTAAGAAGCGTATCTCACACTGTACAGTGTTCAGAAATGAAGATGTTTATTTTTTTGCCAAACTTCATTAGAAATGAAACGAAGCTAGTAAATTGTACAACTTGTTAGATTTTACAAACGAGGAAAGTTTGAACTTGCTGTGATCTACACTATTCGGAGAAAACCCACTCATTCCTAAACCTGAACAAGCCTATTTCACACAGTACAGTTTTCGGCAATGAAGATGTTTCTTTTTTTTATCAAACTTCATTAGAAATGAAACAAAGCTAGTCAATTGTACAACTTTTTAGATTTTACAAACGAGGAATGTTTGAACTTGCTGTGATCTACAGTCTTTGTAGAAAAGCAACTCATTCCTAGAGCTGCACAAGCTTATTTCACACAGTACAGTGTTCAGCAATGAAGATGTTTCTTTTCTTACCAAACTACATTAGAAATAAAACAAAGGTACTAAATTGTACAACTTGTTAGAATTTACAAACGAGGAAAGTTTGCACTTGCTGTGATCTACACTATTCAGAGAAAACCCACTCATTCCTACACCTGAACAAGCCTATTTCACACAGTACAGTTTTCGGCAATGAAGATGTTTCTTTTTTTATCAAACTTCATTAGAAATGAAACGAAGCTAGTCAATTGTACAACTTTTTAGATTTTACAAACGAGGAATGTTTGAACTTGCTGTGATCTACAGTCTTTGTAGAAAAGCAACTCATTCCTAGAGCTGCACAAGCTTATTTTACACAGTACAGTGTTCAGCAATGAAGATGTTTCTTTTCTTCCCTAACTACATTAGAAATGAAACGAAGCTAGTAAATTGTACAACTTATTAGATTGTACAAACGAGGAAAGTTTGCACTTGCTGTGATCAACACTATTCGTAGAAAAGCAACTGATTCCTACAGCCTAAGAAGCTTATCTCACACTGTACAGTGTTCGGAAATGAAGACGTTTCTTGTTTTGCCAAACTTCATTAGAAATGAAACGAAGCTAGTAAATTGTACAACTTGTTAGATTTTACAAACGAGGAAAGTTTGAACTTGCTGTGATCTACAGTCTTCATAGAAAAGCCACTCATTCCTAGAACTGAACAAGCTTATCTCACACAGTGCAGTGTTCGACAATGAAGATATTTCTTTTCTTACCAAACTGCATTAGATATGAAAGGAAGCTAGTAACTTGTACAACTTGTTAGATTTTACAAACGAGGAAAGTTTGAACTTGCTGTGATTTACACTCTTCATAGAAAAGCAACAGATTCCTAGAGCTTAACAACCTTATCTCACACATTACAGTGTTCAGCAATGAAGATGGTTCTTTTCTTACGAAACTACATTAGAAATGAAACAAACCTACTCAATTGTACAACTTTTGAGATTGTACAAACGAGTAAAGTTTGAACTTGCTGTGATCTACAGTCTTCGTGGAAAACCAACTCATTCCTAGAGCTGAACAAGCTTATTTCGCACAGTACAGTGTTTGGCAATGAAGATGTTTCTTTTCTTAGCAAACTTCATTAGAAATGAAACGAAGCTAGTAAATTGTACAACTTGTTAGATTGTACAAGCGAGGATAGTTTGAACTTCCTGCGATCTTCACACTTCGGAGAAGAGCCACACATTCCTAGACCTGAACAAGGTTATCTCACACAGCACAGTGTTCGGCACTGAAGATGTTTCTTTTCTTAGCAAACTATATTAGAAAAGAAACAAAGGTAGTAAATTGTACAACTTGTTAGAATTTAGAAACGAGGAAAGTTTGAACTTGCTGTGATCTACACTCTGCGTAGAAAAGCAACTGATTCCTAGAGCTTAACAACCTTATCTCGCTCATTACAGTGTTCAGCAATGAAGATGGTTCTTTTCTTATGAAACTACATTAGAAATGAAACGAAGCTAGGAAATTGTACAACTTCTTAGATTGTACAAACGAGGAAAGTTTGAATTTGCTGTGATCTACACTCTTCAGAGAAAAGCCACTCATTCGTAAAACTGAACATGCTTATATCACACAGGACAATGTTCAGCAATGAAGATGTTTCTTTTCTTAGCAAACTGCATTAGATATGAAAGGAAGCTAGTACCTTGTACAACTTGTTACATTATGCAAAAGAGGAAAGTTTGAACTTGCTGTGATCTACACTCTTCGTAGAAAAGCCACTCATTCCTAGAACTGAACAAGGTTATCTCACACAGTACAGTGTTCAGCAATGAAGATGTTTCTTTTCTTAGCAAACTGCATTAGATATGAAAGGAAGCTAGTACCTTGTACAACTTGTTACATTTTGCAAAAGAGGAAAGTTTGAACTTGCTGTGATCTACACTCTTCATAGAAAAGCAACTCATTCCTAGAGCTGAACAAGCTTATCTCACACAGTACAGTGTTTGGCAATGAAGATGTTTCTTTTCTTACGAAACTGCATTAGAAATGAAATGAAGCTACTCAATTGTACAACTTATTAGATTGTACAAAGGACGAAATTTTGAACTTGCTGTGATCTACAGTCTTCGTAGAAAAGCAACTCATTCCTAGAGCTGAACAAGCTTATTTCGCACAGTAGAGTGTTCATCAATGAAGATGTTTCTTTTCTTCCCTAACCACATTAGAAATGAAACGAAGCTAAAATTTTACAACTTGTCAGATTTTACAAACGAGGAAAGTTTTAACTTGCTGTGATGAACACTCTTCTTAGAAAAGCCCCTCATTCCTAGAACTGAACAAGCTTATCTCACACAGTACAGTGTTCGGCAATGAAGATGTTTCTTTTCTTACCAAACTGCTTTAGACATGAAAGAAAGCTAGGAACTTGTACAACTTGTTAGATTTTACAAATGAGGAAAGTTTGAACTTGCTGTGATCTACAGTCTTTGTAGAAAAGTGACTGATTCCTACAGCTTAAAAAGCTTCTCTCACACATTACAGTGTTCGGGAAAGAAGATGTTTCTTTTCTTACAAAAGTACATTAGAAATGAAACGAAGCTACTCAATTGGACAACTTTTTAGATTGTACAAACGAGTAAAGTTTGAACTTGCTGTGATCTACAGTCTTTGTAGAAAAGAAACTCATTCCTAGCGCTGAACAAGCTTATTTCGCACAGTACAGAGATTGGCAAAGAAGATGTTTCTTTTCTCAGCAAACTACATTAGAAATGAAATGAAGCTAGTAAATTGCACAACTTTTTAGATTGTACAAATGGGGAAAGTTTGAACTTGCTGTGATGTACCCTCTTCGTAGAAAAGCAATTGATTCCTAGAGCTTAACAAGCTTATCTCGCACAGTACAGTGTAAGGTAATGAAGATGTTTCTTTTCTTACGAAACTACATTAGCAATGAAACGAAGCTACTCAATTGTACAATTTGTTAGATTGTACAAAGTAGGAAAGTTTGAATTTGCTGTGCACTACACTCTTCGTAGACAAGCAACTGTTTCCTAGAGCTTAACAAGCTTATCTCACCCAGTACAGTGTTTGGCAATGAAGATGTTTCTATTCTTACCAAACTAAATTAGAAATGAAACGAAGCTGCTCAATTGTACAACTTATTAGGTTGTACACACGAGGAAAGTTTGAACTTGCTCTGATCTACAGTCTTCATAGAAAAGCAAATCATTCCTAGAGCTGAACAACCTTATTTTGCACAGTACAGTGTTCAGTAATGAAGATGTTTCTTTTCTTACCAAAATACATTAGAAATGAAACGAAGCTAGTAAATTGTACAACTTTTTCGATTTTACAAACTAGGAAAGGTTGAACTTCCTGTGACCTACACACTTTGGAGAAGAGCCACACATTCCTAGTCCTGAACAAGCTTATCTCAAACACTACAGTGTTCAGCAATGAAGATGTTTCTTTTCTTACCAAACTACATTAGAAATGAAACAAAGGTCCTAAATGGTACAACTTGTTAGATTTTACAAACGAGGAAAGTTTGAACTTGCTGTGCTCTACACTGCATAGAAAAGCCACTCATTCCTAGAACTGAACAAGGTTATCTCACACAGTACAGTGTTCGGCAATGAAGATGTTTCTTTTCTTACCAAACTGCATTAGATATGAAAGGAAGCTAGTACGTTGTACAACTTGTTAGATTTTGCAAGTGAGGAAAGTTTGAACTTGCTGTGATCTACACTCTTCGTGGAAAAGCAATTGATTCCTAGACCTGAACAAGCTTATCTCACACAGTAGTATTTGGCAATGAAGATGTTTCTCTTCTTACCAAACTACATTAGAAATGGAACAAAGGTAGTAAATTGTACAACTTGTTTGATTTTACCAACTAGGAAAGTTTGAACTTGCTATGATCTACACTCTTTGTAGAAATGCAACTGATTCCTAGAGCTTAACAAGCTTATCTCGCACAGTTTAGTGTTCGGGAATGAAGATGTTTCTTTTCTTAGAAAAGTACATTAGAAATGAAACGAAGCTACTCAATTGTACAACTTTTTAGATTTTATGAATGAGGAAACTTTGAACTTGCTGTCATCTACACTCTTCGTAGAAAAGCAACTCATTCATAGAAGTTAACAAGCTTTTCTCGCACAGTACAGTGCTCGGCAATGAAGATGTTTCTTTTCTTACCAAACTACACTAGAAATGAAACAAAGGTAGTAAATTGTAAAACTTCTTATATTGTACAAACAAGGAAAGATTGAACTTTCTTTGATTTACACTCTTCGTGTAAAGCAACTGATTCCTAGACCTGAACAAGCTTATCCCACAGAGTACAGCTACACTATCCAGTGCTACAAAGGATATCTCAAATCAAAGCACAGAAGAGACAATATAACCAGAACCCCAAAATGAAGAGACAAGCTATGCAACCCTGTCCAAGCAAATAGCACAACTCTCAGAAACTCAACGAAGAGCCAACAATTGTATGAATGGTATCCTTCCTAGATTAGACCTAATAGAAAGGAACCAGGAAGGGCTCCAAAGATAGTTAAATGATTTGAAAGAGAATGAAAAAAAAAAGAGGCCCTCAATAACCAGCTGGCTAAGTTCAATGAAGACATAAAGAAATGCAAGGATGAACTTCTAGAAGCAATAAGAAAGTCGGAAAATGACACAAAAAGGGAACTAGAAAGAGGGATGGAAACTATACATAAAATAACTGTAGAAAATATGAACCAAATTGAACAAGCCCAAAACTCTATAGAAGCTCTTAAAAACAGAGTAAATCAAGTGGAAGACAGTGTGAACAGAACATGAGGGAAATGTGGGACACCCTTAAGCGTCCAAACATTAGGATCATGGGTATTCCAGAGGGGGAAGAAACACAGACCAAAGGAATGGAAAGCTTATTCAACAAAATAATTGAAAAAAACTTTCCCACTCTCTCAAAAGAAAATCCCATCAAATTACAAGAAGCTACCAGAACTCCAAACAGATTTGACCAAAGGAGCAATTCTCCAAGACACATTATCTTTAAGAGTCTAAACATCAAGTACAAAGAGAAAATCCTAAAGGCAGGCAGGGCAAAACAGCACATTACATACAAAGGGAACCCCATTAGAATTACCTCAGACTTCTCAATGGAAACCCTAAAATCCAGAAGGGCCTGGAATGGAACACTGCAAAATTTAAGAACCCATGGTTTCCAGCCCCAACTACTTTACTCTAGATGGTAAAAGAAAAACGTTCCACGATAAAAATCATCTTTACAACTACATGAACACAAATCCAAACCTACAGAAAGTACTTCAGGGGATTCTCCACACAGAAGAAACAAATAACCAATCTCAAGAGCCCCCAAGAAGCAGTCCACATTAACCAAAAAAAAAAAAAAAAAACCACAAAGACCACAACCCACCACAATATGGCAGGTATGAAAT
>PVKW010051685.1:0-12908 GCA_004027895.1 Orientallactaga bullata
CGGGGACCTTTGAGCTATAGGGTTGCAGCTGGCCCTATCATTGGAAACCCACCCTGGCCTTCCCTACCCTCGGGGCAAGGTTGTAGTGTGCCCTGTCATCACCCAGAGTGGGAAGAACTGGCGAGGTCCTCCCCTGGATCCCAAAAGCTTTGCCCTTCCCCCACAGTTCCTGACCTTGTGGCTAGCTGCCCAAGAGACCCTTATGTGGCTGAAGTCATGTAGCTTTTTCCACCAACTCCTCCCTCACAGCTTTGAAGTCTTCCACCATTATCTCCCTTACAACCAATTAGATAGCAACCCATAAACTATGTATCTGTTCACCATATAGTCTGTATGTGCCATCTCAACCTTCCCCAAGTGTTTATAAACCCACTCCCCTTTTGAATAAACGAGTGCTGTCCATCAGATGGTCTCCTGGGTGTTCATTGCCCACCATCGCACTCACCCGCTGCTCCAGGACCCTGCTTCTTTCCCCCAACTCCTCCTGTGCTCTGGATGTCGGTGGCCAATGACCCAGAGGAGTGGGAACAGTGAGAACCCACAACCTCTGATGATTTCAAGCTGGAAATCCTCCCATCCCAAAGGACATCACTTCATTAAAAACGAACCAAAAAGCAGAGCTTTGGCCAATGTAGCAAGACAGTTAAGATGAGAATAAAAATCATTTCCCCATTACCAAAATTAGACTTTTTTAATATTTAAAAAATATTCTTAATTAATCCTGAACCTTTAAAAGAAGCACATCTTTAAAGAAAGAAAGAAAAAGAAGTACATCTTTTATTAAAATTTGGAAGTTCATTAAAATTACTTTACGAGGTTCACATACATCTGGAATTCATTTGCAGTGGCTGGGGGCCCTAGCACCCCCATTTACTCTGTATCTCTTCTATCTCTCTCTGCTTGTAAATAAATAAATTTTAAAAAAAAATTAAATTACTTTACAGTTGCTACTTCAGAGGGAAGATCTTTTAAACATATCAGCTTTTCTTCAGTGGCTTGTCATATTTCTCACCTAGTTTTGTTAGTAAAACTAGAGGACAAGTTTTATTAAGCTAATCTAATGTTTCAAAGACAGTCAAATTAGATGAATAAAGTTACTAGGATGAGTCCATCTTCTCCTAAAATAAAAGAAAAATTTCTAGAGTAAAACAGACAATGTTTGGATTCTTGCACATTGTTTATTCCAGGCTGAGAATCTAAATGTATTCTTTACACTGTCCTCAAACTTGGGTCTTGTGTGATGGCCTGTGGTTAGCCTCTGTCCTAGTCTATCAAATTTCAAGTGTGGCATTATACTTACTGCCCATCAGTGTTCAGAGTTTACTAGAGTGCTAATGGATCTTGACCTGGTGTCTCAGTTCCTTGAACACTTCAGCCATTATACTGTATGCTTTAGAAACAGGTACTCATTCTCCCAAGTTGGTGAAGAGAATAGATAATAAGAACAACAGGTCATTAAAATAGATTTTGGTCTCTAATTTGCTCTTCAGAAGCAATTGTTATTATTGGCTTGATTCAAGTGGTATGATTAAGAGATAAGTTAGTTTGGGAATAACAGTTGTATGGACACTTAGTTGTCCATAAGTGGAGCTGTACTCTGTTTTTCCTCTAAGATGGAGATGGACAAACATGGGAATAATGAATCTCGTGACTCCTTTGAGCACAGTAACTTTCACATGGGAGACAAGGGTGATGGTCATGCCACTGGAGCTCTTTGCAACTCCACACCAGGGTGAAGGACTGGAGGTGGAAAAAGAAGTGGCGAAGGGAGAAGGGTAAGGTAGGAGAAAAGATGGTCCATTCTCTTCCCAGGAGGGTTCTCCACAAAACTAGGAGAAAAACTGACTATACACATTCCTGGGAACAGTTTCATGGATTCTCTTTTACATTAGATTATCTGCTCTGCTTTAAAGGTTTCAGACTTGTTTCAGCTCATTTTCCATTCCCTTCAGCTGCTAAAGTCAAATAAGCCAGCAGACCCAACAGACCCACTTAGGATTGGTAAAAACTGCAAAGGCAGTTATGGGAAAAAACAGATCATGAGATGAGAAGCAAAATGGAAGCAAAGTGAAAATACTCCCCCCATGCCTCTTTTTTTTTTTTTTTAATCAGAGGTTAATTGTGTGTGCACCATTGTACACATAGTGCAGTTTTTCATTGGGGGCTGGAGTCTAATTGTGTGTGCACTTTGTATACACAGTACTTTGGTAGATTCATGACCTAACATACAGTGCTTTTGTGAACCATCTATGGGATTGGTGCATCTTCCTGTCCACATCATATTAATTATTTTTTCACGACTGCAAACAAATACCTGTGAGGAAGCAACCTAAGAGAGGAAGTCATTACTGTGGCCCAAGCTTTGCAGGTGTACTCCACCACAGCCAGGAAGACATGGCAGTGTACATGGGAGGAGAGAGGGCTGCTCAGAGAAGGGAGTGCAAGAGCTCTGCTGGCTTTCTTCTATTTGCCTTTTTTCTCTAAAACTTTTATTGTTGTATTTTCATGTTAAAAATTATCTAATTGAAACATGAATAGATTTTCCACCCTTGCATAGATCTACAGTTTAGGAAATTTATCACATATAACAAAATAATTTTTTGATTGTGTTCCAATAAAATTTTATTTTTAAACATTGATTCTTCTTTCCTATTCCTCCTCTCCCTCCTCCTTCTTTACCATATTTCCCCACTTGCTCTCTCTTTTGAAAAACATTTATTTATTTATTTATTTGGTTTTTAAAGAGGTAGGATCTTGCTTTAGCCCACGCTGATCTGGAATTCACTATGTAGTCTCAGGCTGGCCTTAAATGCACAGCAATTCTCCTACTTCTGCCTCCCAAATGTGGGATTAAAGGTATGCACTACTTTTGTTTTGTTTTGTTTTGTTTTTCAAGTTAGGGCCTTATTCTAACCCAGGATGACCTGGAGTTCACTGTGTAGTCTCAGGCTGGCCTTGAACTTACAGCCATCCTCCTTGGCCTCCCAAGTGTTGGAATAAAGGCATGTACCACCACTCTCAGCCCCTTGCAAACTTTTTGAATGTCAGTTTTCATACCTGTACATGATGTAGTTTCATCACAATCTCCTCACATTATTTTGTTCCCTCTCCCCACCCACCATTCACTGAACCCCTTTTTTCCAACTCTTCCCTCTTCTATTTTTCATGTTATGTTTTTGCCCTCTTCTACCATCCATGGTGACATGTTGATGAGCCCAACATTGTGCAGGTAGTGATAGCCACCACAAGGTCACAAATGCAATGGCCACTTTGTGTCCAGAAGATAGTGTCCCAGAGCACACCTCCCCATCCTTCTGCTCTTACATTCACTCCAATACCTCTTCTGCAATAGTCCCTGAGCCTTGTAGGGTGTGATAGAGATGTCTCACTAGTGCTAAGCACTCAACTGACACTTATTCTCAGTATTTTGATGAGTTTTGAGTTGCTCCCATAATCACTGATACCTGTAAAAAAAACCAAAAAACAAAAAAAGCTTCTCTGACAAAAAGTGAGAACAGTACTAATCTATGGTCATAGACATAAATATTTGGAGGGTTATTTGATGGGAATAACATAACCATTTTGCCAAGTAATAGTAGTAGCTTTCTCCCCAGCGCCTATTGTCTTCCAAGGCTATTGACTAAATTTTCATTGTCAGGCACGAATTTCCTCTCATGGAGCAGGCTCCAAATCCAATCAGAGATCAGCTAGCCCTACAACAGTCATGCCACTGTTGTACTGATGGGCACATCTTGCCTGGCTGGCCAGTTGTACGGCTCCTAGGACCCACTGCCAGTTAAGACAGCTGATGACTTTTATCCTCTGGCAGCATGCACAGCATGTTTTAGCACTACACCAGTCAGCTAGCCAGCAGGGAGGAAGCTTCTAGCTCAGTCTCAGCTTAATTTCTTAGTGTCCTTTGCAGTGAGCATCTATCTCAACAGCTGACTAGGTTTGCAGTGGTTTGGTATAGCTGGTCTGGATGCTGTGTGAGGCAGGGATGAATGAGAGCCCTTGGCTTCCTACAATCTCTGTTCATGGTGCTGGTGCTTGGAGGAAGGATGGTTAAGGAAGGCTGTGTGGAGGTGTTCTGGAGCTGCTCAGCTATCTGTTGCTGGCACTGGTAGGACAGGGCAAGACAGTTGTTCCTTTTCCCTTTCTATTCAGTCTGATGCACCAGACTATGGGATGGTGCTGCCCACAGTCAGAGTAAATGCTTCCCCTCAGTTAGTCCTCTCTGGAAATGTCATTACAGATATGCTATAAGGTGTACCTCATTAATATCCTAAACATTTCTTAATTTAACCATGTTAACAATCAAAATTAACCAACCACAATATCCTACCAAGCTCTTTAGCTTAAGAAAAGATTCACTCCATTCTCCATGTAGATCATTAGCAGAAAACTGCACTCTAATTGTGTCAAAAAGAATTCTACTTCATGTAAGAGTTAAGAAATATAATTTTCAATACATAATTGCTAGCTAGCTGGCAAAACCCAGAGGAATGCCTGAAGAGGCTGTTTCTCTAGAGGAATTGTGCCTTGGGTATTCTATTACTCTGCATTGTTATAAAACTGATAAATTCTAGAAGATATTTTTTCCAGTAGAGATATCAGCATATTCTTTCTAATCCAAACAATAATAAAACTCACCAAACAACCTAAACAAAAACTCCTAAGGATTGTGATCTTGTTGCCCTAAATAAGATTAACAAATTTTTGAAGTCTTAATTTATTAAACCTGTTTTATCACCAATTTTCTGAGTGATCATATAAACTTTTGTCCTGCAAATGCTCTTTGGACAGGTTCTATCATTCATGAGTTTGAACCAGGCACTTTGAAGCTGCTTTTGCTATAAAGTCACAAAGCCTTAACTCCTCACTTGGGCTTACAGGTGACTGAAACAGAGGGAAAGCCCAGCATCTCAGTCTTCAATTTGTGCCCACCTTCCTTACCTGCTTACCTCTGCAGGTTGGCATGCTAATCACACAAGGGGTATCTGTCCAAGCCATCTCACCCCCCTTCAAGACTAAAGGGGCAGAGATTAGTTGTTGTCCTAAACTGAAGTCACCTTGGATTCCAAGAAGGGTGAAAGTTCCCAGGACAGAGCATCCCTCTCTGCAGATAATGGCAACTATTAATGATGGTGAGAATATACCCTGGAGCAGGAGTAATCATCTCGCAAGAACCGCTGTGTCCCCTTAAGCAGTAAGGATTTATTCAAACCACCTTGTATGCGCAGAGCTGAGACAACGGCCAACCAAAGCACATCCACGTCCAGACTGCTTAATTCTGCATACCCGTGCCCCAGTCCCTCCTCTATTCACTTAAAGTTCATGTCAGCACCCCAAAGATGTATTTGGGTTCATTGGACCCCTTTATCTGTTCCTCTTTCCAGTTGACACTTTGAATAAATTTCCTCTCTGCTTTTTACCATCACTTGTCTCTGTAATGGGTGTTTTGTGGACAGGTGGCCAACCCTAGCCTGTCGGAGCAGCCAGAACCCAGGCTTTCTCCTCAAAACTCTAGCAATAAGTTAAACTAATTGTTAATACAATTGCTAATCCAATATTTGAATGAGGTTTTCCTTTTCTTTTTCTTTTCTTTCTTTTTTTTTTTTTTTTTTTTTTGGTTTTTCGAGGTAGGGTTTCACTCTAGTCCAGGCTGACCTGGAATTCATTATGTAGTCTCAGGGTGGCCTCAAAATCATGGCAATCCTCCTACCTCTGCCTCCTAAGTGCTGGGGTTTAAGGTGTGTGCCTCCATACCAGCTGAGGTTGTACTTTTAACAGTTTGAAAATTATACTTTAGCAAAATCCTTTCTCACCTACTCTGTGAAGGCCCATTTTATACCATTGGGACTTTCTTTTGTCTCTCTCTAAAGCTTCCTGTTCATGGGTCCTTGGAAGCTGATGCTTGCATTAAGGGCCTTTATGAAAGTCAGAATGCTGTCATAGGCAAAGCCATCTAAATTTTAGAGTTGCTTTTCAAGTGGAATCATAGCTCCATGATATACTAGCTTCACTAAACTTTTTCAATGATGAGCAAATTACATCCATTATGACAATCAAAGTTTCAGTCTATTCGTTTTTGAACTGCGGAAGTCACATTGGTTCATATATACAAGGTCTTCTTCAATTCTTACATCATCTGATTTTTGTCTTCAATAGTTCTTACTCCCAGTTATGTTTATGAGTCTGAAGTTTCAAACATGCAAAGTTCATTTCTCCTAGCTCAACACTGAATTACAATACGCTACACGACACTATACTATAGAACGGTAATAGTAGGTAGGGCAGGACCAACTAAACTACCTTTCATAAAGCAGGCTCACAAATGCCTAGGATGCCAGATTACTAGTACATGTCCACCTCATGTTCAGCTACATTCATAAAAGAACCAGTTGTTTTATTATAGCTAAAATTTAAGAGAAAGGATTTAACAATACTGTGGTCTGTTAGCCAACTTTAAAATTAAGATAACTTATGAGTTTAAAAGTTATTACAACTTGTGCCAAGGTTCACTGGGAGAAATAAAACAGATGAGGCCAATGTGTTCCTCAAATATAGCCCTGAACATACGGTATTGTTTCTATTAGACAATAGAGCTTCTATTAGACAAAAAAAAAAAAAAACACTCTCCATCAAGAATTATTTTTTCTCCATTTCTTTGAGCTCATAAAATATGTTTTTTAAAATTCTCATTTATAAAAAATAATAAATAATAAAAAGTAGAGATATTATGACATCATATTGTTAGTGTAACATCTACTCTTATTTTTATTGTTTATCAAGATATACTTTAAAATTCTATTTAATAGATATCACCATGGTGCCCTGTGATTGTAGTAACATTAGACTTTGGTTAAGTTTGTTTCATTTGTTGTCATGTTTATATTACACAGCAAAGCATGATTGTAATTATGATAATAACCTCAATATTTCAAAAGACTTACATTGTTACAATAGTTAATGACTTCTGTGTGAAAATTATATGTGAATGATACATTGATTTTCATGTTTTATTAGTTTATATTAGCTAGATAAGAGTTAAAATAATTTTAGTATATATTTCTCATTGAAATATAATAATTATAGAGATTTGTGGATAATCTTTGATAATCTCATGCATATGTATACAATTTATAATTATTACATCAGGTGAATTAGCATTCACTTCTCCTTAAAATGTTTATCATTTCTTGGTGTTGAGAACCTTAGAACTTTTCTAATTCCTTGTAAGATATACAAAAAATAGTTGTGAACTATATTTAAAAATATTTTATTTTTTTATAAAAGATTTTATTTTTATTTATTTATGAGAGACAGACAGAGAGAGGGAGAGAGAGAGGGAAAATGGACACTCCAGGGCCTCTAGCCACTGCAGACGAACTCCAGATGCATGTGCCACCATGTGCATCTGGCTTATGTGGGACCTGGAGAATCGAACTGGGGTCCTTAGGCTTCACAGGTATGTGCCTTAACTGTTAAGCCATCTCTCCAGCCCATTAAAAATATTTTATTTTAATTTATTTATTTGACAGAGAGAAAGAGGGAGAGAGAGAGAATGGGTGACCCAGGCCTCCAGCAAACGAACTCCAGACACGTGTATCCCTTATGCATCTGGCTAACGTGGGTCCTGGGGAATTGAACCTAGGTCTTTTGGCTTTGCAGGCAAACACTTTAACTGCTCAACCATCCCTCAGGCCCAAGAACTTAGTCTTTTTTTTTTTTTAATTTATTTATTTGAGGATGTCATTGCAAACAAATTCTAGACACATGTACCACTTTGTGGATCTGGCTTATTGTGCTTATTGTGGGTCACTCAGAAATCGAACCTGAGCAGTCAAGGTTTGCAAGCAAGTGCCTTCAACTTTTCAGCCATCTCACCTGGATCTCAGCCTGGATTCCACTTGTCTCCTGAGTCCTTATGATTGACATTAAGAATTGAGATGAGGCATGGAGTGTAGTGTGAAAAATAGAGGCAGAGTTCATTTCAGAGTAGAGCACATTTTCAAGAGTTGAGGGGGTACAATGACAAAGAGATCCTTATATTGATCTACAGTCAGGGCAGGCCTTACTCTATTTTATAAAACCTTTAGAATAAGCACATTTTCATGAGGGACGTTGTCCTGTGCAGGTTGTTGACAGGTCTGTTTGGATCACCTTTTACAAGAGGGAGTCAGGGTGTAAGTCTTCATTATCAGAAAGCTGCCTTTTATAAGTAATTGTGTAGGGTGTGGGAGCCCTGGAGCCAGGCTTACATATTATCCAGCAGTGAGCTTCCTATCAGTCCACGATGTCAGATTTTCTTCCATGGCCAGAGATAGAACTCAGGACCCATGATTCTGACCAGTAAGTAAAATCTGGCTATTCTAACTCTTGGATTCACAGGCTGTTGATTATGAAGAAAGGTTTAACCTCAATGTCCTCCATGCCTGCTAATGTCTAACATGCTGCCTATCCACAGGACTCATTCAGTGGGGCCCTTGCCTTGTCTCTTCACCACAATTTACAAACAAAATGTGTCATAAAATGATTAAATTTCAGAAAAACTACTGTGTGGTAGCTTGGATGTGACAGTTTGAATGTATGGCCCCATAGACTCAGGTGTTTTATTAAAATTGAGCTTGAAACTTCAGCCCATAGCAGGCAGATCCCTGCTATAGGGGCTGTGTCACTGGAGGTGGATCTTGGAGCCCAGCCCTAAGGTGTGCTTGGAGGTGGATCTGAGTCCAGATATGTTTCAGAGGTGTTGGAGCTCTGGCCATTATTGCTGGCTGGTATTGGTGCTTGCTTGCTGCAGTTGTTTCTCTCTGCTTGGATCTATGAAAGGGAACCAGTCTGTTCGCCATTTATGGGTTTCCTCTAGATTTTGTAAGACTGAAACAAACCCCTTCCTTGCAGCAGTGTCTGGTTACATGTCCCAGAAACAAGGAGCTGACTGGGAAACATTGTACCACAGTGGATGGTAAACCATGTGCATGGTAGCCCCAATTACTTTACCTCTTGAGACTTGTTTCTTTATGTTTAAAAATAGACACACTGGACTAAAGGACATCCAAAGTACAGAACATCTATGGTTGCAAAATTATTTAGCTACTGGGACTCACTTTTTCTTAACTATAAAATATTATTTACTATTACTGCCTTTTAGGGTGAATTCAAAGTCCAAGATGACACAAGTAGAAGTTACTGAGCAGTTTTGCAATGGTCTCATTCCCAAAAGGCCCTACAAATATTCACATCATAGGATGGGAAGATGGCTCCCTGGATAAAACAAGCATGAGTACCTGTGTTCAGATTTCCAGAACCCATGCAAAACAAGATGCTGTAGCAGGTGTCAATAATCCCAGCATGCCTGAGGTGAGATGGGAGGCAGAGAGAGGACAATTCCCTGGAAGCTCATGGGTCAGCTAACCTGGGGAGCATAATGGTGAACGATAGGAGACCCTGTTTCAAGCAAGTTGGAAGGCAAGGATGGAAACTAGAAGTTGTTGTCTGATCTCCACACATGTGCTGTGTCACACACACACTCACGCCCCCCCCCCAAATAAAGCTATCTGTTTCAATTGAAGGCAAAAGAAAAACTTTGCGTGACTAAAAAATATTACACTGTGATTAACATTTTTTTGTAACATATTAGTGTAGTGATTTAAAGGTGCATGTTTGGAAAGAGCCTCCCAATCTTTGTCAAACACAAACACAGGTCTCTGAGCAACGGAAGACAACTTCCATGCAGGCTGTGAGCATGGCTCTCTGAATGCTTTCTATGAGTCCTGCACTTTAGAGAGTGAAGGGAAAAGTAAATTATTTCCTGTTTTATCCAGACAAAGCAGCCACTCTATGGATAAGTATCCAGGTATCAGGTAGAGAATTCGGGTTGCAGAGATATTGAAAGGGCTATACATAGACAGCGTCATAGCCAGGAGATTCGCTGGGAAGCAGTATAGTTCTGTAATGTTTGAGTTAGAAAGGCAGTGAAGACAAATGCATGTTTTTGCACTGGCACATCACGAAGAGTGAAGAACATAGGAATCTATCAAAACAACAGAAGAGATTGCTCACACAATGCCTGAATTAGCAAGTGGAACAAAATCTGCCTAAAAAAGGAGCAAAAACAAGCTGAAATCATCCTGGTAGTGTATTTTAACACATTCTTTTTGGATGAATCCTTAAGCTTGGAGCTAGCAGGAAAAATATATTAACTATTTTTCTAAGAAACGAATTCCACTTTTAAAATGCTCACTTTCTTACAAATTGGCTATTTTTCCACATGTCCTTTTCTGGAAAGTCAAGTTAATTTGCTCATCATGTCAATTAAAGTACTTATCCTGGATTTTAGGTTTGACTGGGTTCTCCTTCTGTTTTCTTATACTAACTCCAAGAGAAGGAAGACTTTCCCTGTTTCAGTTAGATAGCTCCATCTATGAAACACCTGACAGCAGGCAGATTAACAGGACAAGAGTATACAATTTTATTATTTTTTTCAATATTGCATGCATGGAACATATGAGTGTCTAAAACTGTGGTGAGATTTGAGAACTATAACATGCTTTCTCCCTCATTGCAAGGCTCATGGCTAAGACACTCATGAAGAAGGACTGATTAACATGAGAAAAGCACATGCATTTATGTAATATAAGCTATCAGTAACAGCTGAGTTTTCAGAAAAGAAGACCTGGAGAAACAGGCAAACTTTTTAATCCTAAATTTGATGAAGAAGTAGATAGTCATAGAGATGTATATTTAGACAAAAGACCTAGTGATTATAAATTGGAGGGGGCTTAGCAAGGTCTTTTTGTTCATATTGTTCTCCAGTATCATCAGAGATAAGAGCATCTCTGGAATAACAGTCCTGTCTTGAGGAAAGTCAGCTTGGTGTATAGCCTGCTCTGGGAAGGATAATGGGAATGTGAGCCTTTGGCTTCCTCTTCTTCTTCTTCTCCTTCTCCTTCTCCTTCTTCTTCTTCTTCTTCTTTTTTGGAGGTAGAGTCTCGCTCTAGCCCAGGCAGAACTGTAATTCACTCTGTAGTCTCAGGGGGGCCTTGAACTCACACCAATTCTCCATCTTCCTACCTCTGCTTCCCAGGTGCTGAAATTAAAGGTATGCACCACCATGCCCAGCTTTTTTGATTTTTTTCAAATGTCAAGATGCCATATTTTGGGGTATCTTGCCTGTATTTACTGATCTTGTTGCTGTAACAAAATACCTGGAAAGAAGCTGCTTAAGGAAACATTGTATATTGGCTTACAGTTCTAGAGGATCCAGTCCACCATGGCAGGGAAGGCACAGAGGCAGGAGTGTGAAGCCATTGGTCACATTCAATCCATAGTTAAGAAGCAGGGCATGATGACTACTGGGGTTTAGCTCTCTTTCTCCTTCTCATTAAGCCCAAGACTCCAGCTGTAGAATAGTACTACTCAAAGTTTGTGCTGGTCTTTCCACCTCAATTAACCTGATTTATAAACTCCTTCATAGGCCTGTCCAGAGATGTGTTTCCTAGATGATTCTAGGTCCCATTAAAATGACAATTGAGATTAACCATCACAATGTCCATCAGAACTCATATTTTCTCTTAACAGGAGAAAAGGAGAGGGATATAGGGATGTTTTCACTCAGAGATTAAAATTTTCTAGGAAAAATTATTGGCTCCTTAGAGGAACAGATGAGCAATCTGTTTATGACAAAGTTGGTTATATCATGGTGTTGAATATAGTTTCTTCTCCTGTGATAAGTAAAAATCAGCCTATTTGTCTTTAGGCAAGTGAGGGGCATTCAAAGAATGCATCTCTTTGCAATTTGCTGATTTCAAGCACTTTCAAATCAAAATAATAAGTATATTAACATTCTGGGGTAACAGGAATATCCTGAACTCTATCAGTATATGCTACTCCTTTCTGTTACTTTGTCTTTTTCTCTTGAATTTGGCCATCTTGATTTGAAATCATATCTTGACCTTCTATATTGTAATGCTGGTTCTATGAGTCTTCTTTAGGAGTTACGGGAAGCCGCTTCTTCCTGGGGGACTGAGCATCTTTTGTCTGACTTCAGAGCTCATCCTGCACAGGGGCAACACTTCCTCTAATTCCCAGCTAGCTACTTTGGTAGCTATTTAGAAATTAGCACATTTGAAAGCCACTGAGGATGGACCTGTCCTTCTTAACCAGCTTTGGACTCCACCTCCTGGTCCCTGGTAACACACTAATTTTAAGGAAAGTGAAATTGCCTCTAAGTATTTAAAATACCATGTAAAAAGAGGGAGGAAGCATCACAATCGCCCTTCCTTATGATCTGAAATGCCAGAACTTGGCATAATGGCATGACAGATCCCCTCATTGCCCACTAAAAAGACCACACAATAGAAGAGGGACTAGTAGGAAAGAAAGAATGTACAGTTGATGGGGGATGGTAGGGAACCAAAGAAGGTAAAAGATGATTATAATGATCAATATATATTATGTACATGTAATAAAACTGTCAATAAAATATCTTTTAAAAAGTAAATTCTGGGAGTCTGAATGCCCCAAACAAACTTTTTCTGCAAAGTAGACAGCTTCCTATGTATAACAGTTACCCTCTCTTTCCTAGGACAAAACATACAGGTTTGAGGAAAAGTTTAATCATGGTGTGAAGGTACAGCAGGAGCAGACAGCTGGGCTTCACATCTCCATAGCAGCAGGGAGGAATTAGAGAGAATGAGCTCTCCAGCACTGGCAAGTGGGGCTGGACTACAATCCCATCCCCCTCATTGACATACCTCCTCCAGCAAGGCTTCCCCTCCCAAAATCTTTACCAGCTGGAAACTAAGTAGCTTAATCACAAACACAGGAGGCAAGAAGGGCATTTACATTCAAACCAGCACACCCTCTGCTTGTATCCACATTGGCCAATAGTAGCCAGACTC
>PVKW010051686.1:0-12906 GCA_004027895.1 Orientallactaga bullata
AAAAAAAAAAAAAAAAAAAAAAAAAAAAAATTGTCCATGAGAATGACATAAATGGGAGGTTAGTTTGTGGTGAAGAAGTAATGGCAAGAAAGAGTCAAGGCACGGGCTGGAGAGATGGCTTAGTGGTTAAGGCATTTGCCTGCAAGGCCAACAGATCCCGGTTTGATTCCCCAGGACTCACGTAAGCCAGCTGCACAAGGTGGCACATGCGTCTGGAGCAGTGGCTGGACTTGTGCCCATTTTCTCTGTGTGTGTGTCTGTCAAATAAATACATAAACATTAGAAAAAACAGTGCTGCAGCCCACCTTCACCCCCTCTGCTTCTGGCTGGGGGGTGTGGCAGCACGTCTCTCAGAAGATGCAAGGCGAATGTACTGAAGGAATGTCTGAGAGGAGACGTGCTCACCTCTCCCACTTGGGCCCAGCACAGGGCCTGGCAGATGGAAGGGTCCTGGGGTTCCTGAGCTGATTGGCCCTCCGTGGTCACTGGCTTCCTCGTAAACTTGGAACCTGACTCTCTTTTTTTCTAATATATTTTATTTATTTATTTGAGAGAGAGAAAGAGGCAGAGAGAGAGAGAGAGAGAGAAAGGAAAGAGAATGGGCACACCAGGGCCTCCAGTGGCCTCAAATGAACACCAGATGCATGTGCCCCCTTGTGCATCTGGCACCTGGGTCTTTAGGCTTCACAGGCAAGCGCCTTAAGAGCAAAGTCATCTCTCCAGCCCCTGCAACAAGTTTTTTTTTTTTTTTTTTTTTGAGGTAGGGTCTCACTCTGGAATTCACTATGTCATCTCAGGGTGGTCTCGAACTCACAGCGATCCTCCTACCTCTACCTCCCGAGTGCTGGGATTAAAGGCGTGCGCCACCATGACAAGCCTCACTCAATCCTGTGATGTCAAAGATGATCTGGTTTTCGAGATGAAGCCTGGTTTAGACTGAGTCAAACTGCCCAGACAATGGAAAGAGATTCCAACACAGAACCATATGCCTGTTCTCAGGCACTGAGCTCATGTGGGAGCAGAACTGAGCCTCGGGGCAGGAACACAAAGGCGGTGAGTTCACAGGGTGGACTAGAGAGAGAGAAGAGACAGAGGAAGTGTTTGAGTTGCCTCTTGTCTTCCCAGGTGGGGGATCTCCCTTGTCCCACATTGACTGCTGAGTTACTGCCATCAAAACCTGCTGCAGGGGCTGGAGTGATGGCTTAGAGGTTAAGGCACTTGCCTGTGAAGCCTAAGGACCCAGGTTCAATTCCCCAGGACCCACATAAACCAGCTGCACAAGGGAGCGCATGCATCTGGAGTTTGTTTGCCATGGCTAGAGGCCCTGGTGTGCCCATTCTCTCTATCTGCCTCATTCTCTCTCTCTCTCAAATAAATAATAAATAAAATATTCTTTAAAAAAACCCTGCCGGGCGTGGTGGCGCACGCCTTTAATCCCAGTACTCGGGAGGCAGAGGTAGGAGGATCGCCGTGAGTTCGAGGCCACCCTGAGACTACATAGTTAATTCCAGGTCAGCCTGGACCAGAATGAGACCCTACCTCGCAAAGCCAAAACAAACAAACAAACAAAAAAACCTGCCAGGCCTCTGCCTGAACACTGGCTCTGTGCTGGGTGCAAACAGCCAGGGCTGGAGAGATGGCTTAGTGGTTAAGCGCTTGCCTGTGAAGACTAAGGACCTTGGTTCCAGGCCCAATTCCCCAGGACCCACGTAAGCCAGATGCACAAGGTGGCGCATGCATCTGGAGTTTGTTTCCAGTGGTTGGAGGCCCTGGTGTGCCTGTTCTTCTCTCTCTGCCTCTTTTTCTGTCTGTTGCTAATATATATTTAAAAAAAAAAAATCCAGGCAGCCAGTGGACACTCACGGAGGGAGTGTCTTGGTCCCTTTGACAGCAGCAGGGTGGTGGCCTCCATCTTGTCTTGTTTCTGAGGAGTGGAATTTTCACCTCCCTCCCCAGTGGAGTGACTTATCAGATGGAGGCGGGAGTTAGAGAAGGCAGTCGGGTCCCTTCATGTTTGGAAAGGCCTTGTGTTTGTCATACAGAGCCGTCTGACTTGAATGCCCAGATTTTGCCACTGCTCAGCATGCTTTAGTCTGTTCTGTGTGAACTTGGTCATACTTAGAAGCTGCTTAGAGACCTTCCATGGCCCCATTGCCACAGAATAAAGTGCCTACTCCTTATGCGGGCATTCCAGGCCTCCCCGTGTGCCCCTTCCCTTTTATTTCTCTCCATGAGTCAGGGCCAGCCACAGGCCCAGGTGGCATGCTCCCTCCGTTCCACCTCGGTGTGACCCATATGCATGCACCCTGATCCCTCAAACTCCAATTCTCTCAGCACCACCGATGGAGTATGCTTAGCTGGACTCCTTCCCACATTGCGGGGGGGGGGGGAGACCCCGACTTTGGAATGTCGGTGGGAGGCAGCGCTATGAACAGAAACTTAAGAGGCCAAACCTGTTTCCAGCGTTCCTCGTCAGCATCAGAAGCATTTAATCAAACCGTGAGCTGCCACAGGCTGAGTGAGCAGGTTGCTCATGGATTCTGCTGGTTTCAGTGACAGCAAAGGTCTCTGGGGACTCTCAGGGGCCTTGCTGGGGGCCAAGCCGTCTCCTAGCTGGGTTCTCCAGGCCTTCCAGGGATGCAGCGAGGTGCCCAGGATCTTGTACCGCATCTCTCCATTGCTTCTGTGCCTGGCATTGAATTGCAAGGTCTGTAAGCAAAGCTCCTTGCCTTTGTGTTGTGCCTTTCAGGGACTCACGGTCCAGTGGTGACAGAGAGGCTACATATAGGCAATGCTATGTTACATGCATCCATCCCAGTAGCCTTCTGGGGAGTCAGCTTTGGGCTAGGCACCCTGAAGCAAGAGAAGGCACGTGTGGTGGTTTGATTCAGGGGTCCCTCATACACTTAGGTGTTCTGAATGCTAGGTTCCCAACTGATGGAGATTTGGGGAATTAACACCTCTTGGAGTGGTGCATTCGTTTGCAGTGGCTGGAGGCCCTGGTGCGCCCATTCTCTCTCTCTCTCTCTCTCTGCTTCTTTCTCTTTCGCAAGGAAAGAACCTACATAGTGAGCCTACAGTGGGCACTGGCTGGGATCATTGCCCCCCCCTTTTATTTTTATTTTATTTATTTTTGTTTGCTTTGTTTTTGTTTGTTTGTTTGGTTTTTGGTTTTCCGAGGTAGGGTCTCACTCTAGCTTAGGCTGACCTGGAATTCACTATGTAGTCACAGGGTGGCCTTGAACTCATGGTGATCCTCCTACCTCTGCCT
This sequence comes from Orientallactaga bullata, assembly GCA_004027895.1. Classification (NCBI taxonomy): domain Eukaryota; kingdom Metazoa; phylum Chordata; class Mammalia; order Rodentia; family Dipodidae; genus Orientallactaga; species Orientallactaga bullata. The sequence continues at coordinate 3,272 of PVKW010051686.1, forward strand.
CCAGAGTGCTGGGATTAATGGCGTGTGCCACCATGCCCAGCTTTGCTTTGTTTTTTTTGAGGCAGAGTCTCACTCTCTAGCCCAGGCTGACCTGGAATTCACTATGTAGTCTCAGGGTGGCCTTGAACTCACGGCGATCCTCCTACCCCTACCTCCCCAGTGCTGGGATTGAAGGCATGCGCCACCATGCCCGGATCCCCTCCCCTCTTTTTAAATAAAATATTTTATTTATTTATTTGAGAGAGAGAGATAGAGAACTCCAAATGCATGCGCCACCTTGTGTATCTGGTTTATGGGGCCCTAGGGAATCGAACCTGGGTCCTTTGGCTTTGCAGGCAAGTGCCTTAACCGCTAAGCCATCTCTCCAGCCCCTCATTGCCTCCTTTTACAGTTGAGGAGACAGAGGCACAGAGCATGGAAGGAATGCAGGCAGCCTGACCCTGTGGCCTCTCCTAGGAGCTAGACAGGGCCCGGATAAGCATGATGAAGCCAGGCTCAGACACAAGGTGTGGGGAGCACCCTTTGGAAGTGGGACCTTGTCACCTGCCAATGTCTCGGGGACACCCCAAGTCAAGGCTTTTTTCTTCTCGGAGGCTCTATTCTTGCTCCCTCAACCCAGATGCTCCATTCTCCTAATCTATCCCACCCTCCTGGTCCACCTGGGCTCCCTTCCACCTTCTAGAAGCTTCTCTGGTTGCTACTGTCCAAGCTGAGGATGAAAGGCAAAGGATATGGCAGTAGTGGTTAAGGCGTTTGCCTGCAAAGCCAAAGGACCTCGGTTCGATTCCCCAGAACCCATGTAAGCCAGATGCACAAGGGGGTGCATGCGTCTGGAGTTGGTTTGCAGTGGCTGGAGGCCCTGGCACACCCATTCTTTCTCTCTCTCTCTCTGCCTCTGCTTCATTCTCTCTCTCAAACAAATAAGTAAAAGTAAAATATATATTAAAAAAGAGCTAGCAAGTCCTTCATCTCTCTGGCTTTTTAACTTATCAGAAAGCCTATAATACTGATTAATAATAGCAATAATAATTGTTCCACATTGGCTCTTGAATAGATTCAGTAAGCTGGTTTATGCCCTGTGCACAAAGCACACTGCCTTTCCCACCCGGCCATGCCATCTGCTCTCCTGCCTGCTGTTGTTCTCGATGGTCGGTAGCACAGTAAAAACAGCATGGTTTTTTTTTTTGTTTTTTTTTTTGGTTTTTCGAGGTAGGGTCTCACTCTGGCCCGGGCTGACCTGGAATTAACTATGTAGTCTCAGGGTGGCCTTGAACTTACGGCAATCCTCCTACCTCTGCCTCCCAAGTGCTGGGATTAAAGGCGTGCGCCACCACGCCCGGCAACAGCATGGGTTTTGAACTGAGATACAGGTGGGCTTGACAGAAGCTGCTCTGTATTTATTTATTTGAGAGAGAGAGAGAGAGAAAGAGGCAGGCAGTTAGAGAGAGAATGGGCACACTAGGGCCTCCAGCCACTGTAAACGAACTCCAGACGCATGCGCCCCCCTGTGCATCTGGCTTATATGGGTGCTGGGGAATTGAACCTGGGCCCTTAGGCTTCTTAGGCAAACACCTTAACTGCTCAGAAGTTGCTCTTTCTCACTGTGACTGTGTTACTCCATGCCTCAGTTTCCTTACTGGTAAGTGGCATTAAAAGTGCCCATCTTGGGAAGTCATGAGAATGCACGGAATGAGGTGCTTGGTTAGCGAGGGGGCTTGCTGACATCACCTGGGGAAGATGCGGGTGAGGGCTACAGGAGCTTTGGTTTCGCCACAGGGTGAGCACAGCCTGGATTTTTTTTTTTTTATTTGAGAGAGAGAGAGACAGAGAGGAAGAGGCAGATAGAGAATGGGTACACCAGCAGCCTCTCAGCCGCTGTGAACGCACTCCAGACGAGTGCACCCCCTTGTGGGCAAGTGCGGCATTGCACCCTTGCGTCACTTTGCATCTGGCTAAACGTGGGACCTGGAGAATCGAACAGGCGTTCTTAGGCTTTGCAAGCAGGCGCCTTCACCACTAAACCATCTCTCCAGCCTGAGTTTTAAAAACTTTTTAATTAAAAACAATTTTTTTTAGAGAGGGAAAAACGGCATGCCAGGGCCTCAATGCTTACCTCACCTTTGTGCGTCTGGCTTATGTGGGATCTTGAGAGTCGAACCTGGGTCCTTAGGCTTTGCAGGCAAGCGCCTTAACCGCTAAGCCAACTCTCCAGCCCCAGCCTGGACTTTTCACCCTATCCCTCGGGCCCTTCTTCTGCATTGTTTCTCCGGCCAGCACTCTTCCCTGAGCCCTGGTCTTCCCACAGACTCTCACCCTCTGAGCCATCTCCTTGCAGATGAGACAATGGTTCCAGTGATGGCAGCACCTGGGGGCATCCTAGAGTCTTCGACAGGAGTCCCACATCTACGGAGATATGATCCAGGATCCCACGTGGATGCCTGAAACAGGAGGGTGCCAAGCCTTAGATGTGTGTTATATTGTTCCCAACACCCTCATATCTACAATGAAGTTTAAATTGGGAAATTAGGTCCAGTAAGAGGTCAGCCATAACTAATCAAATAGGAAAATTCTAACAACCAATGTATTATCATAAAAGTTACTCAAAACTCAAATATATTTTTTTTTTTAAAAAAGAAAGAAATAGGAGCTGGAGAGATGGCTTAGCAGTTAAGGCATTTGCCTCCAAAGCCAAAGGATCCCGGTTTGATTCCCCAGGACCCACGTAAGCCAGATGCACAAGGGGTGCACACATCTGGAGTTCGTTTACAGTGGCTGGAGGCTCTGGCACTCCCATTCTCTCTCTCTCTCTCCCACTTTCTCTCAAATAAATAAATAAAGAAATAAAATATATTTTTAAAAAGTTATTCAAAACTCACAAACTGTTTATTTCTGGAATGTTCAGTGTAGCATTATGGGATCAAGGTCAGGTGTGAATTGAAGCCACAGACATAAAAATGGTGGAAAAGGGCTCAGTGGTTAAGGCGTTTGCCTGCAAAGCCTAAGGACCCAGGTTCGATTCCCCAGGACCCACATAAGCCAGATGCACAAGGGCGTGCATGTGTCTGGAGTTCATGTGCAGTGGCTGGAGGCCCTGGTGAGCCCATTCTCTTTTTCTCTCTATCTCCCTCTTCCTCTCTCTCTCTCTCAAATAAATAAATAATACATAAATAAAAAAAATGGTGGGCAAGAGGATTGGTGTACCCCTTCCAACCCCTGCCGCACCCTCCTGAGTTCTGAGTCACCAATACAGTGGTGTTAGGAAGTGGGCCCTTTAAGAGGGATTCATGTTTCCCACCCCCAGATAAATGATTGAGATAATTGATTGGTTTTCAAAGAAAAAGCTGTTGCAATGTTAGCCAGTCCTTTTATCTCTCATCCCTGCTCAGCCCACACACGTTCACCACTCTCGTGCACTGCAGTCAGGTCATGCCACCCGTCACGTTTTGACACAGCACAAGGCCCTTGTAGGTGACTAGATCTCTCAAAAAAAAAAAAAGCAACTGTGTAATAAGGACTGGAGAGGTGGCTTAGCGGTTAAGATGTTTGCCTGTGAAGCCTAAGGACCCACATTCTATTAGTAAGTCACATGCATGAGGTGGCACATACATCTGGAGTTCATTTACAGTGACAAGAGTCCCTGATGTGCCCATTCTCTCTCTCTCTTACATAGATGATGATGATGATGATAGATAGATAGATAGATAGATAGATGATAGATAGATAAAAATAAAAAAGCTGGGCTGGAGAGATGGCTTAGCAGTTAAAGCGCTTGCCTGCAAAGCCAAAAGACCCAGGTTCAGTTCCCCAAGACCCACGTAAGCCAGATGCACAAGGTGGCGCATGCATCTGGAGTTTGTTTGCAGTGGCTGGAGGCCCTGGCACGCCTGTCCAATCTCTCTCTCTCTCTCTGTATCTCTCCCAAATAAATAAAAATAAAACTATTTTTTAAAAAAAGATTTGAAAATATAGAATTATGCAAGCATCCACAGGAGGGAACCACAGGCCACTGCATGCAGCAGGACTCGGGGCTCTGGTTGACATTATAGTTCACTGGGAGTAAAATGGTGCCCCTAGCCGTTTATCGCTTGAGTGGATAATTTATGAGCGGAAAAGCAAGATAAATTTACAAGGCTTCAGTCCATTCAGACTGGTTTTGCCCCAAGCCTTTCAAATCATTGTGCCCTTAGGATGAAAATGAAAAGCTGTTGCTAAGAGCCCCCAGGCGACAGCCAGCACACATAGCAGCCTAAGGGTTCACTTCCTCTCTGGGAGGGAGCAGGTGGCACCACCTGGCACCAACACAGGGGAAGTCTGGCCTCTGTCCTCACAGGGTGGAGAGACAGATACTTTCTTAGGTGCTCTGGGCCCCCACTGTCCACCCCTGGTCTCAACTGCTTCTCTGGCTTGTTCATCTATTCATCTCCAGTCTCTGAGCAAACAGTAGCAGGGCTCAGATGGACAAGCCCACCCTCTCTTAGGGCAAGAAGTGAGTGCAAATGACACGCACGCGCACACACACACACACACACACACACACGATTGCTATGTTGCTGAACAAATAGAATTGGGACTTAGTCATCGTAAGTCACCAGGCTGACTCCAAGGGCTGTACGTTTTCTATTTTACTATGTTGTAACTACCCTCCCACCCCTCCAATCTGGGAAAAGCAGGCTAAGATTCCAAGACCAAACAAAAGTCCTTGCTCAACAACAACCCTGCATGGACGCCGGCCACCAGTGGCATGCTAGCATAGGCCCGTGGAAAGCTGGGTGACCTTGAGCAGAGGACTTTTAACCTATAGGAACCTCATCAAGGGGGGAATGAGAGCGAATGGAAGCGGTGTTGTTTGCTTCAACACGCCAAGCCCTGCACTGCCTCGTCAGCTCAACTTTTCCACTCAGTGCTCATAAAACCCCAGCTCCTCTCTTCATCCCATCCTGTGCTGGTGGCTTCGAGGCTACAGGAACTACGAGGCATAGCCTCCCAGGGTTTGGCACGTGAATGACGTTCTCTTTGTTCTCTTGGCCAACGTGAGGCCTGCTTAGGGCTGAATGCTGACTCCCAACGTCCCAGCTCCATCAAGGTGGCCCTTGTTCACCATGGCAGAACAAGGCTGCTCTGTGACTCCTGCTGGGGCCTGTCAGCAACTCCTCATTAGGCAGGGGGACTCCCCCCAATCCCCGCTTGTACCCCCGTCTAGGATTGATAAGCAGGCCAGGTCAGGTGGCTTCCCAAGACGGTCTGTCTTCTGCAGGTCTGCCCTCTGCAAGTCCCTCATGTAAGGCCTTGTCTATTTAATCATTTGCATCTTCAGGCTCCGGGTGGGAGCACTTCTTCTCGGAAAAAGTTCTGAACCAGCTTTAGTTGGCTTTTCTGCCTAAGAAAGAGATGGGGGGGGGCAGGGCTGGAGAGATGGCTTAGCGGCTCAAGGCGCCTGCCTGTGAAGCCCAAGAACACCCATTCCATCTCCAGGTCCCACGTTTAGCCAGATGCAAAAGTGGCACAAGGGTGCAATGCTGTGCATGCCCACGAGGGGGCGCACATGTCTGGAGTTTGTTCACAGTAGCTGAGAGGCCACTGGCACGCCCATTCTCTCTCTGTCTCTCTGTCTCTCTTTCTCATAAAAAATTTTAAAAAAAGATGTGGGGGCTGGAGAGATGGCTTAGCGGTTAAGGCGCTTGCCTGTGAAGCCAAAGGATCCTGGTTCAATTCTCCAGGACCCACGTAAGCCAGATGCACAAGGGAGCAAATGTGTCTGGAGTTCATTTGCAGTGGCTGGAGGCCCTGGGGCACCCACTCTCTCCCTCTCTATCTCTACCTCTTTCTCTCTCAAATAAATAAACAATACATTTTTTTTTTAAAAAAAGAAAGAGATATGGGGGCTGGAGAGATGGCTTAGCAGTTAAGGTGCTTGCCTGCAAACCCTAAGGACCCATGTTCAACTCTCCAGATCCCATGTAAGCCAGACACACAAAGGTGAGGCAAGCGCAAGGCCCCACATGCCCATAAGGTGGCGCAAGCATCTGGAATTTGATTGCAGTGGCTGAGACCCTGGCATGCCAATTCTCTCTCTCTCTCTTTCTCTCTTGCATAAAAAAAGACCAGTCTGGGCTGAAGAGATGGCTTAGTGGTTAAGGCGTTTGCCTGCAAAGCCAAAGGATCCTGGTTCGACTCTCCAGGACCCACAGAAGCCAGATACACAAGGTGGTGCATGTATCTGGAGTTCGTTTGCAGTGGCTAGAGGCCCTGGCGTGCTCATTCTCTCTCTCTCTGCCTCTCTCTCAAATGAATAAGTAAATAAAAAATATATATATCTTTAAAAAAAAGACCAGTCTATTGGGCTTGCCCAAAAAAAAAAAAAAAAAAAAAAAAAAAAATGGAAAGAGATACCGTGTGAGCCGGGCCCGCAACCTCACATGCTCCTAACCTATGCCTGGCCTTCTCTCCGGGTCTGCTTGGCCAGACAACGCCGGTGACAGTGACTTAGAAGCCTGGTGTCCACAGTTCTTGCCGATTATTGTCAACTGGCTTTGTCCACTACCATGTACAACACTTTGGCTGTCTGCAATGTGGTCTTGGGAGCCCAGTGGTTTGAGTTCAACTCCTTGCTAGCTGGGTCCACTTGGTAAAGCGATTTTTTTTTTCCGAGGTAGGGTTTCACTCTAGCTCAGGCTGACCTGGAATTAACTATGTAGTCTCAGGGTGGCCTCGAACTCACGGCGATCCTCCTACCTCTGCCTCCCGAGTGCTGGGATTAAAGGCGTGCGCCACCACACCCAGCTTAGAAGAGATTTATTTGAAATTTACAGATCCAGGGGAGACTCCACTGATGGTACAAGACGCTGACTCCCTTTCACAGATCAAGCAGAGAGACAACCACACATCAGAACCACAAGCAATCAAGCAAGCAGCCATAAAACTGGCAGCCAACAGCAGGGACCCAGGTATATAGCTCAGACCATTCTGCACCCCTTTAAGGTAAACCCAAGGATCCACCCCCAACCCCAGTGACACCTCTTGTAGCCAGGCAGCTGGAAATCCAAGGTACAAGCTTTAAAAAACAAATCTGAGTTGCTGGGCGTGGCGGTGCACACCTTTAATACCAGCAGTAGAGAGGCAGAGGTAGGAGGATCGCCGTGAGTTCGAGGCCACCAGACTGAGTGAGAGTGAGACCCTACCTTGGAAAACCAAAAAAAAAAAAAAAAAAAGATGTCCTCCATGGCTGGAGAGATGGCTTAGCGGTAAGGCACATGCCTGCAAAGCCTAAGGACCCCGGTTCGATTCTCCAGATCCCACATAAGCCAGATGCACAAGAGGGCGCACACGTCTGGAGTTCATTTGCAATGGCTGAAGGCCCTGGTGCACCCATTCTCCCTCTCCCTCTCTCTCTTGCCCACTCTCTGTCTCTAATAAATAATAATTACAGAAATAAATAATTTTTTTTAAAAGATGCCCTCAGGACATGGTCACCGCTGTATCCTCGAAAATCTACCATCTCATCCTGCCATTACCAGCCACCATGTCATCTGTTGTCGTTGTCAAAACTCTTTTGGCTTTACATGGGTGGCTAGGGAACTGAACCTGAATAGGCAGGATTTGCAAGGAAGCATCTTTCACCCCTGAGCCATCTCCCCAGCCCTATATGTTTCCACACATGAGAAGTCTATAGCAACAGAAAGTAGGTTAATGGTTGCCTGGGGCTGCGGGTAATGGAGGAATTAGGGCATGATGGTTAAGTGGCATGGAATCTCTTTCTGGACACTGAAAACGTCCTGAAATTGATTATGGTGTATAACACACAGTTCTGTGATTATACTGTAGATGGGTGAGTTTTATGCCCTGCGAATTACATCTTGTTTGTTTATCTATTTTTATATTTTTATTTGTTTATATATTTGAGACAGAGAAAGGGAGAGAGAGAGAATGGGCATGCCAAGGCCTCTAGCCACTGTAAACAAACTCCAGACTCATGCACCCCCTGGTGCATCTGGCTTACGTGGAACCTGGAGAATCTAACTGGGTCCTTAGGCTTTGCAGGCAAGCACCTTAACCGCTAAACCATCTCTCTGGCCCTCCTCTTTTTTTTTTTTTTTTGGTTTTTGAGGTAGGGTCTCACTGTAGCCCAGGCTGACCTGGAATTAACTAGGTAGTCTCATGGCGATCCTCCTACCGCTGTCTCCCAAGTGCTGGGACTAAAGGCGTGTGCCACCACGCCTGGCTTTTTTTTTTTTTTTTTCAAAGTAGGGTTTCACTCTAGCCCAGGCTGACCTGGAATTCACTATGTAGTCTCAGGGTGGCCTTGAACTCATGGCGATCCTCCTACCTCTGCCTCCCGAGTGCTGGGACTAAAGGCGTGTACCACCACGCCCGGCTCTAGCTCTTGATAAAGCTGTAAAAAGGACTTCTTCCACACAGGACTGTTTGAGGATTAAATGAATTTAGAATAGAATGGGGGTAACATAATGTCTGACATCTAGTGGACAGTCAATGGCTGTTAACTTTTAGTCTGTTGATAACCTTTAACAGGCTAGTTTATAAGAAACCTTAAAAATATACCATTTGGGGCTAGGGAGATGGCTTAGCGGTTAAGGCGTTTTCCTACAAAGCCAAAGGATCCCGGTTTGATTCTCCAGGACCCACGTAAGCCAGATGCATAAGGGGGTGCATATGTCTGGAGTTCATTTGCAGCAGCTGGAGGCCCTGGTGTGCCCACTCTCTTCCTTCCTCCCTCCCTCTCTCTCTCTACCTCTTTCTCTCTCTCAAATAAATAAAATATATTCTATTTATTATTATTTTTTTTGGTTTTTCGAGGTAGGGTTTCACTCTGGTCCAGGCTGACCTGGAATTAACTATGTAGTCTCAGGGTGGCCTCGAACTCTCAGCGATCCTCCTACCTCTGCCTCCTGAGTGCTGGGATTAAAGGCGTGCGCCACCACGCCCGGCTTAAAATATATTTTAAAAAATACACTGTTTGGTCTCGGGAGATAGTGGTTAAGGCATTTCCTGAAAAGTCTAAGGACCCAGGTTCGATTTCCCTAGGACCCACGTAAACCAGATGCACGAGGGGGTGCATGTGTCTGGAGTTCCTTTGCAGTGGCCGGAGTCCCTGGTGCGCTCATTCTCTCTCTCTTCCTCTCTCTCCCTCTCTGTTTCTCTCTCTCTCTCTCTCACACACACAAATAGATAAATAAATAAAAATAAAACGTTTTTAAAAAGTACACCGTTGCCTGCATGAGAATGATGTGGCCTCTGGAGACGGTGGCTGTGCCTTGAGCAGAGATCTCTTCTAACCCCAAACCTGTCTCTTGTTTTCCTGCTGTAGATGTGCGGCCCTGTTTTGCAAATTCCCTACGGCCAGCTTGGTGGCTTTGCTGCAGAGGTGTGGTCCTGTTATGCAAGCGACTCAATATTCTCAGTGTCTCTTGGCAAACTGCTTAGGGTGGGCAGGGTTTGCGATGGTACTCTTGACCTTGTCCTGAGCAGAGAAGTTGGATTTCTGACTTCCATGTTGTGAGATAATAAAAATAAGTGCTATTTTGAACTTCTACCTTTATGGTCATTAGCGATGCAACAATATAAAACTAATACAGCACTCACTCATCTCTAGAAAGAAGGCTTTGTGAGAGCCCCAGAGA